>BMAV01000902.1:358405-391928 GCA_019973955.1 Trichonephila inaurata madagascariensis | reverse complement strand
ATCAAATATTACCTTTTCAGATCCCCTTTCCCCTTTACCTAAAAAACATATCTATAATCTATATACGAAGATTCCAACTTCTTTATATAAGACTTTTATTCTTTCCAAATCTATCGGACTGCTTACTCTTGATCTATACGATTACACACTAAGCTATCTTTACTTGCCGCACTAACGATCAGAATGATTCCACACTAAACTATCTCTAAGCTTGCCGCGCTATATATTATCATCAAAGCTTCTATCCTTTTATAGTATATCTCATTTGCATAATATCTTTGTTTATCTTCTTGGTATTGGGTTGGAAAAGTTTTGCCATTAATCGTGGCCGTCAAAGAACATAGGAGTTATGTTAGCAGAAAGACGCGAGAGACGTCACAGATGTACAAAAATCCGAAATGAATACTAAAAAGATGCCCCAGGGCCTATTGGTTGCTGAATAGCTATGATGTGATATTTGGTGAAAATAAAAGTAAACTCATGTAACATGTTAAAGAAGGCGTCAGTACTATACAGAATGATTCTCCGGTCCGTGGATCAAATAATATCGGGGCACTCAAGGAGTTATATTATTTCCATTTTATTTACTGGAGTGTATCTCTAGTGTGTGTTCGACTTTCCATAGAAATCGCTTTATATTCATGTAAAATCCTTTTATATTCATTTTTTGGAGTAACTAAATTTGATTCTGAAGGCATGTTTAAATACAATTAAATTATTAAATCAAAACAATTAAAAACATGAACAACGTCCCACCCTCAGGAGGCCGCGGTAAAATTATCAAGCTTTGACCGGTCTACGGGGATAAAAAGGTTGGGAAGTACTTCTATACAGTATTACATTACGGATTCTGAGTGATTTTAAGTACTTCACGAAGCCCATTTGTCTATTGAACATGGAGGATGGGAATGAGTTCTGAAAGAACACTTTCAACCAAATACAAAAACGTTACTCGTTATGATATTGAACTGTACATCCACTTTGTGAACCGTGACATAAAAAACAGAAAAAATATTTAAAAAAAGGCACTGTTGTGAAATTTATGATTTTTTTTCTGAATGCCAATATATTGGCACTTGTAAATCGAATAGGAAAAAATTGTTTCTATCGACATGGAACTTCTGAAGGAATTTTAACACAAGTATATGCCAAATCGCAATTTACTTTGTGCCCTAAGAACTTGCTTAGAATTAAAGATATTCCTGAACATGAAATTCTTCACTTGTCAGTTGCAAGTGCTCATTCCAATGGAAACGATGAAGGATTCGTCAAATGTATGTGTAAAACAAAGTAGCAAAATGAAAATGGTCTTTGCATGAAAAATATAATGAAATGTAATTCAAAGTGTCATTCCAGCCTACCATGTTGTAATAAGTAGATTAATTTTAAGTTCTTATTTTTTATTTGAAAATTTCGTTTTCCTTAATAAGAAAGAGATAAATTTTGTTTGGTACAACTTTCTTTTTTCTTTACGTGTTTTGAATAATTTTTTAATTGCTATCTTATTATTTCGTCAGAATAATATTTGTATTTTTTAGAAATGTACGTCATTTATATGGTAACCTTATCATGGCCTTATTTCAAACTTTGCCTAAACAGCTTTAGTCATTTTATAGAATGCCTAAGCATTCTATACAATGCCTAGGCAAAGTATGAAATAATTCTCTTATTTCCTGCTTTGCTTGAAAACATCCGGCATTCTATGCAATGCCTAGGCATTCTATACAATGCCTAGGCAAAGTATGAAATAATTCTCTTATTTCATGCTTTGCTTGAAAACATCCGACATTCTATGCAATGCCTAGGCATTCTATACAATGCCGGCATTTCAAACTTTGCCGGTAACATTATATATATATATATATATATATATATATTGTTCAACTTTTCAATCGTTAATAAACTAATTTTATTCATCCAATGAAGTTCAAATATATACTTTTTAACTTATAGTGGGTGACCCTTGATGTTAACACAGTTTTTTCGACTATTAATTCATTAATCAAGTTTTATAATTTAATTTTAAATTTATTCTGTGTTATTTCTGGCTTAGTTAGATGTATCCGAAACAGATGGCACCAGTAGCTTTTTCTAATAAAGTAAGTATTGATTTAAGGAGAAAAAAACGTTATATTACTTGTTTATGCCTCAGGAGACATATAAATAAAATAATGAAATGGTGAACAAGTAAATAAACACAAATAAAAGAAAGAGTTTTTGTGTGAGGGAGTTTTGTTTGTGTTCTGTAAACCTTGTCATCAAGTCATTTCAACCCGTAGTAGTGTATTCACAAGCACTTCGTAATTTTAGTGATGCCAGTACTATTTTTATAGCTTTCAAAAATAAAATATAGCATAAAAAGAAATAATTCTTAATTTCCTTAGTCTTTTCATTTCCTAAATGAAAAAGTCACTTTTGAAATCGCATAATCATTTTCCCATTAATGATTGATCCCATCTCATTGAGGACTCTGATTCACTGTCATCATCAATTGATAAATGTAATTTGTCTGATATAATCAGACTATAAGACCAATGCCTTAGGAATTAATCATGAAGAGGAGTAATAATCCCACTGCAGCAACTCCGAAACCCTTTGCATCTCATCGGTTCTCAGTATGCAGCAAATAAGTATGGGGCTGTCAAGGAAAGTGAAGAGAAATCTTTCGTAAAGGCGATTTATTATTGATTATTATAAGAGTAAAAGCACATGTAACACGTGCTGTTGCGTTTGAAACAGTCGTTTTCTACATCTGATTGTCGTTTTGGAACTTTTCACTGCTTTTATATCTTTAATATTACTGAACTGTAATTATTTTTCTGTACACTGTTTAAAAATTATGTAAATCAAGAGGCTTAAAATCTCATAATTATGTCAATTGTTGTTTCAAAATTGTATGAATCTTATATAGTAAATTATCATTTGATCTTTAAAATGCTTATTATAAAAGATAAACGGTTGCAAGTATTTTTTGTCAGTTTTTAAATGCAAAATGAACTGATTAAGATTATAATTTTAATTTTAGTTCAAAATATTATTGTTTATAACACAAGTCCATGACAATCCCATCTGACTGACTTATTTTTGTATCTAAGTCAAAATTATACTGAATTTTATTTTATTTATCTGAAATAAGACCCACTTAAAATTTTACTTCCTTAGATGAATGTCATAAGAGATGTTTGACAGAGTTTTTCAGTGTTATAATATTAACATATAAGAATGCATAGTTATTTAAACATTGCACTTTACATAAAGTGGGTGAAATAAACAAATCCACCAATGAATGGGACCGATAAAAGAACTACTTAACGCACGCATGCCAAAATGACGTAACGGAAAATGTAGTCAACCTAACAATTGGATTCTCTTGCACAGAGAAAATCAGAAGTTTTCACTTTTATCATGTGATCATAAGCACACGTTTATTTAACCCTTTATCTACCGACGGTACTTATAAGTACCACTCACTTTTAAATTGTATAGAATAACCATTTTTATGAATACTCTGATGATACTTAGCAGGAATATTCTTTTAAATCCACTCTTCCAAGATATATGGCAGCAAGAAATCTATGATGAGTATTTTAGCAGGGAAAGCGAATAGTTTTATAGCAGAAGTTACGTTTTCAGCTAGCATTTTGATTCGATTGGGAAAATTGTCATTTTTGTTCCGAAAAAGTAGTAAATGTCAAAAGGTAATTGCCTTTTTTCTTCTTTTTTTGTATGTTAATAAAAACCTTAAAAAACGATTTGACATTTTATTTTAAGTGAACAGTGTATATAATTAATTTTACGTTGAATATCATTAATTAATTAATTAGCTCTAACAGATTAAATTTCTCATAGTTGAGTATTTTGTTTTGCATGAAATATTGCATGAAAGAAATATTGCATGAAAAAAAAAACTGCAGTAAATCATAATGCGGTAGAAAAAGGGTTAAAGACACACTGTTGCTTTAAATAAAGATGCCCAAATTTCAAAAACTCTTCAGGGGAAAACAATTGGTTCGGATACAAAATGTAAAATAAATCCAGGATTTTATGCAGAAATATCAAGTTCGAGCTTAAAAATAAAATAATATTTTAAAAATCTACACATTAATATTTTTATATAAATGCAACTCAAACCTGAATTAATTTTTTGATTTCTATTTCAATCTTAATTTCCAGTAAACAAATCAACACAAGGGGAAAAAATCAAGCCGGAAAATTAAAATCAACTAGCACGGAAATCTTTCACTAATAAATTAACTTAAATAAAACATTTTGGTTTCTATCTGCATATAAAACATCAAGTGGTATAAGTGATTTTCAGAAACTCTATTGCTGAAGGCAGTTTAACATGTTTATCGTTGCTAAAAGGTTCTTTAAATATTTTTCTGCATCCTCACATGAATATTCAATAGGTGAGGTTGAAAATGACAGAATTAAATTTAGTAGCGAAGGATAATGATATTATAAGCCAAAGGCAAGCGTTTAGATAGCTGTTTCATGCATAATGTATTGCGGTTTAGGAACATGCTAGGCTGGTTGTAGTTGATTGTAAGAAAACGGGAAAAAAAGATCTTGATGCATGGATAGCAAGGAACAAAATGTGAATTAAATACTAAGAGATGCACAAGATTGTTTGAACTGATCTGATAAACAACAATTCATAATGAAATTTGCATCAAGCAAATAATATGCATATCTAAAGGACTAAAAAATGATGCTTTTCTTTCTGTGTATTCACTTCGAAATTTAATTAACTACCTGTGTAATGGAAAAATGGTTTGATAAAAGTGAAATGCAATTTAACTCTTGTTCTTAGGATCTAACTTTTCGGAAGATAAAAAAATCACTTACGAAATATGCGGGAAAAAAGAAAGGACAAAGATCTTTCTAAAAGAACTTATTCTAAGATGGATGAAAAGTCAGTTCTCTAAACTTAATGTCGTGGATCAGATCGAGTTTAAATATACATCTTACTGGAATTAGCATTTTTCTTTTTCCTTGACATCATTTTATTATCAATATAAATCTTTCTTTCACTATTCGTTTATTGATTTTATTAATAAATTTAATTCTAGGTACATTTTTAAAATAAGTTGGTTTATATATTTTTTATTTTTATTTATTTATTTTTTTTTTTTTTTTTTGCACACTGACTTTTGAAAGAAAACAAAGAGGATAGTAATATAAGTAATTGAATACTTAATTACTAAATCATGAAATTGTTTTCTTGAATAACTTTCCATTCTCAAGCTGAAAATTGTTTTTAAGAGTGTTTAATTATTCCAGCAAAGAGATAATATTTATTATTTTTATTTCTTCTCCTGAGATACTTTAGATGTATTTTTTCCTCAACAAAGGGGAATAAATAGAACTTATTGTTTGTACTTTTGATACTGGCAATAAGTCATGCGGCACATTCTTTTAAAAAATTAAACGAATACAAGATATATCTTGTGAGCCAAAAATTCCGAAAAATGCACAGAAAACATCTTTTTAATTCAATAAAAAGGAATTTGGAAATCAAACTTTATAATTTCCAGCCAAAATTTGTAATGCAATCTGTTTAAAAAATCAAATAATGAGTTTTGCGTTCTACAGCGTTTCTTAATCTTCGGAGCACGACCCCTAGGGGCATAATAATTCAAAGGGGAGAGGTGAGCTTATCAAAAGTTGAAAACAAAAAATTATTTGATAAAATTATTAATTTACTTAAAGAAAAAAATGCCTTTTGACATAATAAAATGTAAAATATATATTTCCACTGATATAATATTCCTTTGAATATAGCATTACTGCACAATGTATTGGACAATTAATTCATCAATACTGAGTGAAGAACATGTTTAATAATTACAAGTGCCCCATGGGCTTGCCATATTGAAACTTTAATACTTATCTTAGTATCTACGGTTCATAATTAAAATCGTAATTACAAGTGCCTCCATGGGCTGTCATACACAAAATTTAATACTTATCTTAATTTCTAAGGTTTATAATTAAAATCGCATTTTAGCGTTAGCGTCAATGTACATTATTATTGAATTCAATACATTGTTATTATATGGAAGTGATGAGAATTATGATTGAAAATTTGGTCGCAAATATTGAATGCTTAATAAGCACTTGTATAATAGTATATGTTGATATGCATAGTAAAGTTCAGATGTAATGTATATAGCTGTATCCGTGTAGTTGTTTAGAGAAGCAATGGTTTAGTTAGGACATTTTGTTGGATTACCTGAAAGTTCGAAGGTCAGCATAGTGGAGCGGATTTGTAAAAAGCAAAAGTATAGATCAAACTGCCATTATTAGATTTCATTTTAAACTCAGAAAGTCAGCAAAATATTCCAACCAATAACTTTTGAGGAAGTTTGAGCAAGATATAGTATATTTTAAATTGTGTTGAAGTGTAATCGATTCTTGTGATGGCCACCGTGTATGACCTCCCATACAATGGAAGTCCCATTACTGCAAGTGATAAAAAACACGTTCACCAATTTCAATATTTTGTTATTCAAAGACCATCGGTTGACAGAATTAATGTTAGTTAAGAACATGGGGATTAGTTTTGGCATGGTGTTTGTAATTTTGAGAGAAGTTTTAAAAAAACATTGACTGCTATCTTGTTTAGTGTCTCACCATTTGGGTGAGAACAGAAACATGAACATTTAGACACCTGTAGGGGATTCTTTGACATTTGATATGTTTGATTCTTTGAGGGGACCAACTCTTTTTAAACGTATTGTTACCAGAAATGTTAGTTGGTATATGCCAGATACACACCATACCATAGAGACAAAGCCTGTAGTGGAAGAATAAGGACTTGCAGAAGTAAAAAATAAGCCTGAAGCAAAAAATCGCATAAAGACATTGTATAATTTATTCGAGTAATTCATAAGAAAGTATTCGAGTAATTCATAAGAATGTATTCGAGTGTATTCATAAGAAACGTTATGCCAAATTAAACACATTGAATACCAGACCTCAGTACGTTAACATTTCGGATCATCTGGTGAATCGTATAGGGTGAGTAAAGTGTCAGTTTGCAGTAAACATAGCTACATGTATTGTGTCACTTGTTCACTCCTTACGATATTGATCTAATATACTCGTATTAATGACTATTTTAAATTTTAAAGATAATTCTAAAAGGGAAAAAGGTTATTAGAACTGAAGAGTTTCCAAAAAAAACATGCCCTTTCTGAACAAAAAGATCATCAAAAAACTGCTTTTTTCCATGACGTTTCGGGAGTCATAAACAGACTGTTATTAACACAGATTGTGTCTATTAAAGTGCCTTATAATTTAAAAGGCATGTTAACATAGGAGGGCGTTAAATTTGAAACACAGTGAACCTTGTTAGACAATATTTGACCATACCTTTCGTAAAACACAAGTGTCACCGTTGTTGAGTGAGATTATATAGTATTAAATTCCTATTTCAGTTCACCTTTCAGTTGGAAATACTAAAATGGACAATGGGATTAGAGACAAAAAGCAAACATTTGACTTAGAAAATTGAGTAAGCTATATTTCGAATTTTCCTCAAAGCAAGTTTAAATTTTATCGACTTTTACGAATAGATTACAAAATGTAACGATATATTTCATTTTGATTTTTATTTTCTTACTTTATTATTAAGGACTTGTTAGAAAATGAAGTAGAATTTTTTTTCCTGAAAAGGACGTTTTTAGGTTATCACTTATCATTTACAGTATCATGTAAACATTTCTACAAATTGCATTTCCCCCAAGGATTTTTTGTTGATACCTATTATATTAAAGGGTTTTTTTTGAAACCTCCCCCAACAAAATTTTCAGAAATGATTTAAAAATTTTCAAAATTATCTTCAAATTTGATATCTGATTAAATGCTAAGAACTAAAGAATACATTGGATGGTGTAAATTTATTACTACAATACTTCGACTACGAATTTTATGTTAAAGAATATTAGATTTTATTGCTTAAACTGTATTAAATTACATCTTATTATATTAAGTTCTTGGCCATTTATCGTATCTTTGAAGATAAATACATTCTCTTACATTTGACTTCTCTAGTTCCTCATGTTTGCTTCATTGGCTAGTAAATGAATGCAGAATAAATTCAAACATATTAACATGACGTATTTTCTATTGCTTGGTATAGTTTTTGGCAACTATTTCAATTTTTAATACGTTTATTAAGAAAAAAATTGACACAAAAATATTTGTAAGTACTTACAAATTTAAAATTACAGAAAATGACATATAAAAAAAAATCAAACCTTAACATGTCTTAATTTTTATTCCTCTAACAATTAAATTTGACACGAAAAAGTGAGAAATTTCTTTAATGTACATAAACATATCAGAAATGTATTGATATATTTAAAAGGACACTGGAATTTAATATTTTTAAAATGCATCCATGAACGTATCAATAAAGAAAGCATCATAAACCATTCTGTGATTAATAGTAAGAGATCAAAATGAGAAACTCATCTAAATCATATTCAACATTTCTTCAAAGATCAGATATCCATAACTTTATAAGTTCTTTGTCTATATACCCCTTTCTACTATCCTATATCTCTCAGCTTTGTAGCTAATTGTGAAACTGATGTCAATAACAGCATTTTCTGCTACGAAAATTAATATGGGATGCATATAGTTATTGTGTCAGAAATAGAGTAAATATACCGGATTTGACCTTATTATGTGCGCAGGTGCACCGAAAACAATACTTTTATTTAACTTTCAGCAAACAATGAGAGCAAATATATATAAACTACAATAAGACAGATCCTAGGTTGTTGATACTACTTAACGTCTTCAAGAGGTTTTTTTTTCCTTTGAGATACAATTAAAAGCAACACAGCTATTTCCTGTAACATTTAATTAAATATGCATGCAAAGGTGCTGTTAAATATACATGCAAGGGTTTTATGCATTCAAAAGATGGTATGCATTTAAATAATTCTGTCTTCCGCACTTACGTTCGATGTTGATTTTGAAAAAAAATAAAACTTTAAGAATTCTCAAATATATAAATTTGGACAGCATTGTTTGTTAAAATTTAATTGTACAGAATATTACTTCAACATTGGTATAAGTATGTGAATTGCACTATATCAATTTACAAAGTGTATTGCAGTATGTTCATACCACAGACTAGAAATATGTTCATTAATAGCACTTATAACAATTTAAATACTGTGCTCAGCACAAAATAACATGAATTTCCCTAAATCCTATAAACACTACTGACCATAACAGTTACATCATCAAAAAAGGAAGCAAATAATAAATTTTACTGAGTAAAATTAGTAGGATTTAATAGTAGGAATTTAAAGGTTTACAAGACCCAAAATTAGTACACACAGCTGTCACCTCTGTAAGCTGAAACGGTTGTAACCTTATTCGGCATTGAGTTGAAATGGCTTGAACGATGGAAAAGGGCAGTCATTACATGCTACTTCAAGCCTGTCCCAACACTTCAACAATCAAAGAGGATGGACAACGGTGGTGACTCATTCTCTCTGCAATCCAGGACCAGATGTTTGCAATGCGTGTGGTATCTGGTGAATTTGTGGGACCGGGAACCAGTAACACTCTTTGTTTCCAGGTAGATCAGTACAAGAGCAACACGCATTCCTTTGTTGAACAATGGCGTCCCTGAGGTGTCAAAAATAGGGCACAGCTACCAGCCGAAGTTATAACTTATTACAGTATAGTGAATAAAACACAGTTCTAGTAAATACTTTATAAAATATCAAATTTCATATTAAAGTAATTGTATTCACTACAAATTAGTACATAAAATTCATCTTTTATTTTGTTGAAAAAATGTACATTGTGTAATCATTTAATTTACAAAAATATTAGGATTACATTAAAATCACACGGAATAGGAAAAAATACTCAATAATACAATTAAAAATGTATTTTATGCAATATTTTATTTATTTTAACAAACCAATAAATATTTAAAAAGATCCTTGTGTAAAATTTTTTAATGTAAAAATTTATCATCTATCTACATTAATTCTATCCATAAGTTTACTAATAATGTGACTAAAGTGTTTTAATTCTGATATTAAGTGAAGCTTTTTTCTTTGAAATCTAGAGATTAATAGTTGATAATATGATATAAAATTCTTTAATCTTGTAAGTCGTTGTGCAAAGAAAGATTTTGGGTCAACCTGTTTATATTTTCTTCCTTAGCTTTTAACTTCCCATTAAAATCCTCCAACCATTTGTTCAATGTCTTGTAGGTTCTACAAAAGTTGATATATTTTTTTTTTATTTAATCAGAAATCGCTTTACTTATTCTGCTTTCCTGATCATCTCCAGCAAAAAATAAATAAATAAACAGTTTCAAGTATGTAAATAATAATTGTAACCTTCAAGTACCGTAAAACCCGGCCTATTACGCGCACCGTCGTATAACGTGCATCTATACTTACGAGCCGTAATTTTTAACGTTTAGGTGCAACAAATAACGTTCGACAAATAACGCACATCCCCCTTTTTTACGAAGAAGCCTGAAATGTAAGAGCGTAATGTTCTTATGTTTTGACGTTATTTATTTGAGATATTATGCCATGCTTGAAAAAAAAAATGTGAACTTATTCGCACGGGAAAAATTATACTTCTTTTTGGGGAACAAAATTAAAATCTTTACTGAGCGTGGGACTAGGACGAAAGGCGGTCACGAGCACAGTTGAACGATACTAACCTTCAGTCAATTGGACCAGTTAAACCTGAGATAATAACGATTTAAATAAATTCAAACACCCCCGCTCAGGAACAATAGGACTAATAATATGGGAAGGGGGTCGAAGGCGGGAATGATCTGTCCCGTTCTGCATATTTCTAGACAAAGCCTTTTCGTATCCGTTCCTACGGAACGCAAAGCAAAGGTTCGCTGACACAGGAGTATAGCTCAGTGGAACTGCTGATCGGGAGGTCCCCGGTTCACACCGGGGTGTCGCCTTCTTCAGGGAAGTAAAGAGAAATATTTTTCAATGAATTTCGAAGGCGGGAATGATTTGTCCCGTTCTGTATATTTCTTGACAAAGGATTTTCGCATCCGTGTCGGTGTGCGTCATATCCGTGATGGTTCTGAGTCACATCCGTGACGGGGTGCGCGTGCATTGTAAAAATTTACTCTCATCCTATTTCTCTAACGCCCCAAAAGAAGTATAACTTCAAAAATATTATACTTCTAAACTACAACTCTTTAAGTTCATGAGGAACGTCATTTCTTTTAAGTAAACATTATTTCAATCAATGTAGAAGACTAACTTTTATTCTACTCTCATCCTTCTTTGTTTTTAAATGTGTCATTTTTTTATCCGGCGTATCATGCGCAGCCACAAATTTTGATCTTATTTTTTGTGGTAAAAGTGTTATTCGTTGGTTTTTGCTATAGATCTATAAAATGGGTCAAATATTTTCAATACGCTGAATGTTATGAATGTGAGATGAGACCCTTGTGAACCATCGGAAACTCAAAATAAATCAATGACATACTAACTACTTGATATTTATGCAGATATGAACAGAGTTAGAATGCATATAACCACGATAAAAGTGAATATTTATTAAACAAATGTTTACTTGAACTGAATTACATGAAATTTAATTAAAATATTTTTTCGATAAATAAATGCATTGTGAAATGTTTATACAAAACGCAATATATTAAAGTAAACTATTCGAATGCTAAACCCGTATACGTAAATATAAAGCCCAAATTACCTTTTATATGAATCATAGAAGAAATATTTCAACGAGAAAATCAAATTAAAAACCACTAACCATTGCATGGTTGTATTGAATTTTTTTTTTATGAAACTTAATTCATTTTTAAAATATTTATGTGAAATAATAGGAAAATAAAATAAGATTCAATTAATATAATAAATATAAGTGACAAATTTTATTACAAATAAATAATACAAAAATAATGTAAACAACTTTTTTATTATTAAAATAGCAAATATATATGTACAAAAATCTCATAGTTGCAATTCTCATAAAAAACGTTAAGTTCAGATAAATGCAAATATCGTTATCCTTGTTAATCATGCATGAAATTGAAGAAAAGACGGAAACAAATAACCAAGTTTTAACGATATTTTTATATAATTAATAGATTTATTTTTTAAATTGAAATAAATTTTTTAAATAAAAATATATAATAAAAATATTTATCATTATAAAATGTTCTACCTAATAATTCACAAAAATATTTTTTTAATCTAAATAATACTTGAAAATTTGAATTTTATACTTTATTTTGTCCAATATCGATTTTCCCGTTACAAATAGACTTGTAACAGGTAAAAAAATACACAGTTTAAAGTTAAATTAGACAACAAAATTAAAAAAAATTATAATGGGTATTTAACATAAAAATAATATATTATTCATAGTAAATCATAGTAAATTCAGTTTCCATTTAAATGTTTCTTATGAGTCTTCGCATGAAAGCCAAATAAGTCATTTTTGCTTTTTTAAATCCTTTTAGGTATACATTAAGTTAATTAAAAATATGTATGCTTTTTGGCTAGAAAAAAATATGTATATAGAATACTTAATTACGAAATTATTTTTACATCAAAGAAATTTTTTTTGGGTTAAATGTTGCTAGATGAGAAATAATTAACTGGATAGAATACTAATATGATAAGTAAAAAAAAAAAAAGTTCAGAAATATACTGAATTTAGTTACAAAGAAAATGTTTTAGAATTTGAAGACATTATTTACAACATATAAAAAAAATGTAAAAAATTTTTTTAAAATTTAAAATTTTCCCTTTTTTTTTAAAAAATTTTTTTTTTAAAAAAATTTTTTAATTTTAAAAAAAAAAAAAATTTTTTACTTAAATTTAAAAAAACCCTTTTTTTTTTTTTAAAAAATTTTTAAAAAATTTTTTTTAAAAAAAAATTTGTTTTTTTTTAAAAATTTTAAAAAAAAAATTTAAAAAGGTTTTTTAAAAAAATTTAAAAAAAAAATTTTTTAAGGGGGGTTTTTTTTTAAAAAAAAAATTTTTTTAAAAAAAAATTTAAACCAAAAAAAAAATTTTTTTCCTTTTTTTAAAAAAATTTTTTTTTAAAAATTGGGGGGTTTTTTAAAAAAAATTTTTTTTAAAAAAATTTAAAAACCTTCCCCCCCCCCCCCCCAAAAAAAAACCCCCCCCCCCGGGGCCCCCCCGGGTTTAATTTAAAGGGGGGTTTGGGTTTTAAACCCCCCCGGGGGGGGGGGTTTTTTAAAATTTTGGGGTTTCCAAAAAAAAAAAAACCAAAGGGGGGTTTTTTTCCAAAATTTTCCCAAAAAAAAAGGGGGGGGAAAAATTTTGGGGGGGGGGGAAAATTAAAATTTGGGGGAAAAAATTTTTAAAATTTTTTTTTTTTTTTGGGTTTTTTTTTTTTCTTAATTATTTGGTGGATATACGATAATATGCAATTAGTAGTGTTTTTTTTTCAATGAAAGTAGCTTATTATTTTATTATTTTAATTAATATTATTTTATTATTTTACTTCTTCTGCTTATTATTTTAAACAGTTGAATTTTAAAAAATACTAAGAAATATTATACTAATTTTGGTTTAAATATATATATAAATATATCAAACACTTGAATGTTTTATTATTATTAATATTATTTAAAAGACATTAGTTTCAAAATACGCATTTAATATTCCTACGTGTGTACAAGTGCCCTTTAAAGTGTGTGTTTGTGTTTTTTTGTTTTTTTTTTTTTTACAAGTGCCGTTTTTAAAAATTTTTTTTTGTGTTCCCAAATTTTTAAAAATAATGAAATAGTAATCTTTTAATTTAAAAACTTATTAAAATAAATAACTACTAAAATATCTCAAAATATGTTCGTTATAACTTCAACGGATATGATTAATTTTGCAATTCCAAGTGTTCCTTATAGGCAAACTATGTTGTGAAATTTATTTAAAAAAAATTCAAATAAAGTCCTAAAATCTTTATTTCTTCTAAAATTCATTGTTCATTCAACATGCACAGTTTTATCAGATCTTGACTCTTCTCTATGACTGTCATAATTCCAATTCTTTCATTTATACTTGTCTGTAAGATATTTTTTTCAAACAGAATTTTAGCAATTTTTTCTAAACATATTTGTAAAATAATAATGACATGACGTTCAGTACTAATTTTTTTTTTCGAAAAATGTGATTTCATTTTGTTTCTGTGTGTCCCCTTTATCCATCAATACCGATACATCACATTCGATATCTACCACGAACATTTCTCGAATTTTCTTATGGTAATATGCTAAGAGCTGAAGCAAACACAGCTTCTTTAGCTTTATAAAGTAAATTTTCGGGAGAAATTTTATTTCCATGTAACATTGTTTAGTTGAAAGATAACTAGAAAAGAGAGTGAAGAGGACATAATGGCAAGATCCATGCTGTGCAAGAGATGTAATTGCACTTTCAACATAAAATTGCGCATCCTCCTCTAAAAGCGGTTCAAATATAATTTGGCTTACTTTGATTTTGAGTGCTTTACGAAAAAACGTGGCTCTAGCATTGATTTAATAGCTGCATTTACATTTCAATTCTAATATTGAAACTGTTACTTTACCATATCTCACACTTAGCCTTATTATTTTCTCTTATGTTACTACTAAAGTGCAAACATCAGTTAATCTGAATATTAGCTAGGTAATCTCTGCGCATTAACTAGGGTGATCCATTGAAGTGTAGAAAAGTGTTTCATTTCTCAAATTACCTTGGTAATCTGTGAATTAACCACTAGACACTCGTTTATTAGAACATTACCTACAAGGCACTCGCTAAAGTGAAATTAAGATCTTCGACGGAACAACAAGAATTCACATTTCAGTACTCTTAAGGTATAAGAATACGTTCGGAACCGTGATTTTAAAAAGGCGCATAAATGAATAATTTTCATGGTATTTAGTGTCACTTAGATTAGAGAATACATGTGTAAAACTGTTTTAAGGACATTTTGACAAAAGAAATTATTTAAATAGAATATTTCGGCAAAAAATAGCTTAGAATAACCTTTTTTAAAAAATGTTTTCCTTTTGTGTGAAAAATGCTTCTATTATAGTAATATTTTACCTCTATATAGCTAAGATCTTTGTACAGAGGCTCAACTATGAGTTTTGAACAATTCACAGTATTTTCAGAGTTACAACCAATTGATATAATTATCGACGTTTTTTTCTTAAAATTGTTCCCCTCTGTTGTTGTAAAATAAGGATAAACCCACTTCTAATTTACATATTTCAAAAATTCTAGTTGAGCCTCTATACAGAGGTCTGAGCTATATACAGGCAAAATATTATTATAATAGAAGAATTTTTCGCAAAAGGAAAATATTTTGAAAATGGGTCATTCTATGTTCATTTTTTGTCAAAATATTGTACTTAAATAATTTTTTATTGTAATACTATTCTTAAGACAATTTTATATACATTTTCTAATCTAAGTGACACTAAATATCATAAATATTATCCATTTATTTTCTTTTTCAAAATCACGGTTCCGAACGTTGTCGGATACCTTAAATTAAATTATTGATTAATGAATCGTTTTTGATATCTAAAGAATTAAGTTGATACAATCCAACAATCGACAAATTAGTTCATAGAAACAATCAAAAATCAATTAAAAACTACAATGCAAAGAAGCAAAAGTCTTAAAATAATATTGCATTTAAGGAAATTATCATAATATTTATTTATTTTTCGATATCTAAAGAATCACATTAATTTAATCAAACAACAAAATATTTGATAGAACCAATCATTAAATAGTTGAAAAAGCATGACACAAAGAAAATTTTATATATTTTAAATTTATGCAAGTAGTCTTAATGAATATATTTACTCTCCTTGCCACTCTGTTTCTAAATGTTCAAAATAAATTATTCTGGGTTGAACCAATGTTTTAAATCAAAATTCCTAACAGAAAGGAAATGAAAGAAAAATGTTGCAATTTTAGTGATTAGAAAATCGCTAATGTAAAGATTACGTAGTAAAAATGTGGAAATCCATTCCGCACTCTAACGGAACAAATCAATTAATCTGTAGATCAGCTAGCTAATCTGCACATTAACGGGTTTCAAGCTTTAATAATAGCATATGCACTCTAATTTCTTCTCTTAGTCGAGGGTTTCTGTAGTTAGACCTTTCAAGTTGTGTGTTTTGTAAATTAATTAGATTAAAAAAAAACTGGCCCCTCCCCCTCCTTTGAATGTTTTCTCACCTGTAGAACCGAGAAATTACTTGAGTTAATGAGATAGCTAAGATATGCCTCATAATCTAAAATAAACTTCTTAGTAGAAAAAAGTTCATTCTCATATTAGTTCGTATTCACTGTAAAATGTAGTAATCGATTTAGCAGAGCAAAGAGAAACTTAATTCTTCAAATATGTGTGATGGTTCTTGAAGTCTGAGTTGGAATTTCAAATAAAAAGAAACTTGTTTTAAAATTAAGCGTATTGCTTAAATTTTACTTTTCAGTGGACCATTTTAATCTTTGTGGGCATTAAATTAGTAAAAATGCATATTTCATGATGGAAAGATCTTTAAATAGTTTTATTAATGTTAGTAATAAAATTGATTTAATTATATGAACGTAACTATAATTGTGATTCCTTTGGCCAAGTTTTAGAAAAAAAAAATTAAAAAACGATACTTAAAATATGGATATAAACACAAATACATTTTTGCTTGTATATTTATTAACCAAAAATATTTATTTGTGTAAGACGCAAACTATTGAAAATTGTTTTAATATATAACATAAAATTTCAAGTGGTTTGTTTATGATGAAAAATAATATCTATCAGGAATTAAGTAAAGAAAATTAATTAATTATGTAACATATTTAGAATAATAAAAGTCATAATTGACACTAGCTTGTAGATTAAAATCGTTTGCTAAAAGCACGTTGCAAATATTTAGTAGTACATTAGAGTATTCTTTTTTTTCTTTTTTAACTACGGGCTTATTTGCTTTTAGCTTGAAGCTCTTATTAGCTTTGAAACTTATTTTCCTTTTTTTTATTCAATGTCGTATTTAAACTTATAATACGAAGTTCATTCTAACGGAAAAATAAAGTAAAATAAAAACATTTGATTTTTGAAACGCATTATTATAAAATAACATTTTTTAAGCCTATCGGATTTCATTAAAGAATAATTCAGTAAATATAAGAAAAAGAAAATAAAAAAAACTGTGTAGTTTCTTTTTACCTATATAAATTTTACCCTAAGAAAAAAACAGCATATAATTTATTAAAATATGCCAAGGAATTAAGTTTTATATGCCTTCGTTTTTTATATTACCTGCAAAACAAAGACCAATAATTTCATGAAAATTGTAGAAGTATTTACATTTTATTGGTTTTACTGAGAAGTTTAGTAAAAATATAGAAATGAAAATAGTGTTACATATTTAAACTACATTTCTTAATACAAAAACATACATTCAAATTCAAAGGTATTTATATATATATATATATATATATATATAAAATCCACAAATATATACAAATAGTTATAAAACCAAAGTATAATTAGTCAAGATAGGAAATATTAGCCACAGTAGTACAATAACTGCCAGTAACTCTTGGCCTTAGGAACCAAGATTGCATGTTTAAACAAGTTTTAGGGCTAGCCAACATTCACCTGTAATTTGCCTATACCACTGAGACAAAGGAAAAGGAAGGAATAATATTAGGATAAATTTAAATATTACAAATAAAATATACTATACTATTAAAATATAACGATAAAATTATAGCCTACTAGTATTCACTGGTATGGATTTAAAGTCGATGCAGTAAGGTAGATAGTAAGACTTACTTCGTGAGTATAGCAATTGGTTATGTTTATATATATATATATATATTTCTGTCTACAAATTATTTTAATAATATCATTAATAATTAATATTCTAATTGTCTGCAGAGCACTAAGTGGATGCTCACAGAAATAAAGTCAAAAATTTTTTAGACACATATTTTAGTGACAACCAATATGTGCCGTTAGTTTATGGCTATTTTTCCGGTTAAATCAATATGTATCTAGCGACCCTCTCTTAAAATGCTTCAACGATTTAACTAAATAATCATTTAGACCCGTTAGAGTATCTGCGTTATGGATTTGACTTTCAATATCAAGAGGAGTCCATGTCATTGGTGGATAATGAAGTTGAGAAAGTCCATCAATGATGAATAACTCCAGCGCTGCTAATTACTCCTTTCAAAATCAAGGCTCATTTGAAGATAAGACTTTTGTGTCTCGATAATGAGTATATGATTGTTTCCCCATTAGTTTGGATGAAATCATCTGGTAACGATTATATTTTGGATTAACTTGCCGATAGCAGGCCCCGTTCTCAGATATTATTAATGATCTCTCGAGCACCTAATGCCCGCGTTTCGAGTATTTGATTCTTTATAAAATCCTTCCCCTCTTCGTCCCTGTCCTCTTTTTGGAATACTTCATTAACTTCCTTCATAATTTGTTTAATAATGTAACGGAAATAAAAGTTGGCGAAAGTAAATGGTTAATAATTGAGTAGGAGTGCTTCGCCGGAAAGTTGAAATTGTTTAAAAAGAGTCTATACAAGGAAAAGCGGCATTTTAGATCGTTACGTGGAAAGTATTGGATTATTTAACTTTTTAAAGCTTTGGAGGTAATTGGTTTCATTCCATGCTTGAATGATTTTGAAATTATGCATAAGAAATAAATGGGATTTTGTTTAAAAAATGAAAGCTGTTTTACGTGTATTTTACGGGGTTTACTGAGTTTTCTCTTAAAAATGAATGGTGCTAAGCTGGAATTTTGTTACAGTGTTATGGTTAGTTAAATGAACCTTAAACGAAAAATTTGTGCAATAATAAATATAAATAAGTTACTAAAGCATGAAACATTCGTGAAACATTGTTCCATAAAAGTAGATAAATAAAAGTGCTCGAGTTATAAAGAAAGAAAAAAATATTCTTTAAAGGAAAAATGTATAAGTTATGTTTAACGTAAAATTATTCTAAAATCCTTTTACTAAACACAGTTAATGATTTCCATTTACCGGACCTTAATGTGAATACTCATAAAGTACCCCCACTAATTCGATTTTTGTTAAAATATTTACTTTATAGTATATTTTTTTTAAAATTTTGTAGAATCTTTATATATAAGTGAATAAAAAAGACAAAAATTGATTTTTTTTAAAGAGGAGCAACGCAAAAATATCAACGCATGGAAAAAAAGTCAAATTAAATTTCAAATCTGAAATAATTATGTGCGTCAAATATTTTAAGTCTTTGTGAAATATCAATAACTTAATTAGTATTTTAGTACCATTACTTACATTCGAAATCAGCGTTTCTGAAACTGTAGGGCGCGCCTACGTAGAAGAGCGGAATAACTGTACCAGGAGGGTGCAAGCATATTGAAAAGTCGAAAACAAAAGATTATTTTTAAAGAAAATCATTAATTTACTGAAGGTAAACTAACAAAATACAATATGGCATAATAAAAAAATAAAATAAACATTTACACTGATATAATACACTTAGAAGTGTATCCGTACGGCGCAATGTATTTTACAGTTAATTTAACAATACTAAATTAAGAACAACGTTAATAATTACTGATAACCTCATAGGCGTGCCATATATAAAATTATATACAAAAATTAACTATTATCTTGATAATTTGTACTGTGTTTATAATTATTCCACTGACTACTGATTTAAAGTTACGCGATTCGCTCCGCAACGCCCCCGCTTTCCACGTACTAGGTGCGGTATGTGATGTATTGAAGGGGGAGAAGAAATTGATTAAATAATCAAATTCTTTTTATGTAAGTAAATACTTCGCAAACACTGTAAAGGTCCTTTTATTGCATTTCAAATAACTTTATGGAAACAGTGCACAGAACATATCATACTTCGGAAAGACGCATATATACGTAAGGGGCAATTAACGCTTTGGCTGAGCGATACGTTTATATACATTTAAAGAAGTATTGTAGCTTTCATGTGAAAGTGTATTACTGAATTAAATGCATTGTTATTTTATGGAGGTAGGTGGAGTGCGCTGAAAATTATAGGATTGCATATTGAGTCGCAAATATTGAAACTTTGAAAAGCACTGTTCTAAATGCATGGTAATAATGCCGATCACTATGCAAGGCGTACGTTTATGTAGAATATGTATTATATTACTCCTTATTGTCGAGATGAAATTGGAACACACTAAAAATACATGAATTAACGTCTATTAAATATCTATGGGGGATTATTAGGAACACAAATTTGACCTTCAACTACTTCAATTCTATCATAACTTAAAAAAATCAGCACATATATAAGAAACGAATTATAATGCTTTAAATCTTTACAAAACATCTTTACTTCTATAAAAATATATCTTACTGCAAAAGCTTACGATAACTTTTGGAATACTTTTTAGAAATACGTTATCGAATATGTCAGGTCTCTGAGTAAGTTTTGGGTTTTGTCAATTTCTTTATGTGAGTGTGTGTACAATGTTAACGCAATGATAAACTTTCCTCACAAATTATTATTCTACATTATTATTTTCATTAATTTTGTTCATACATAGAAAATGTTGCAAATATCATGTAGATATAATTAATGCATTTAAATTATAAATAAACGTATGGAAAATTAAATAAATTAAAATCAAAGGTTTTTCACTTTTTCTTACTGGACTATGATAAGTACCGACATTGAAAAACGTTCACTCCCCTTGGTAAAAAAAAACAATTCACAAAGCAGCTAAGGAATCCTCTAAGGAATAGAAAAGAAAACAAATATGCGCCTCAACAAGTTTATAGCACTCTACCCTGACTTCGTAAATCACGGAATAAGTTTCTACATCCTAAATCTCACTTTAAACACCTCCTTTCATCCATATATACTGTCTCATTTCCTACACAACTACTCCAATCCGGAAAGACTATCCACTACATTCTGTCTGATTGAACCACGAATTCCACTGCGATATTTTACGATATCACCAAATTCTCCCAGAAGCCTTTTCCATTAAGGGGCGAATGATCCAACGGAATCCGACACCGCACTTTTGGATATCGTTCTTTGTGGATAGAAACGCCTTTTCTCCCTTCATCGTGGTTTAAATTTAATGAATATATTTTTGGAACTGTGATCCACATTCTTTCTCATGAAGTTTCTCTTATCGTTGACCTCCAGCTCAAGGTCACAGGGAACAAGGAAGTGGGGTGTTGGAAAACAGATGACTTTTTCCATTCGCTGAAAACATTCTTTTTTTAGATTTTGGCAGTTCCTTTCGGGAGAACATTTTTCAGCACCATTGGAGAAAAAAGAATAGAATTCGGAGGAATGTATCGATAAGTTATATGGTTTTCTTTTTTTGTTCCATTTTTATATTTTTCAAAAACAATTGTGAAATATTTCAGGCCACAAAGTAAGCAAGAATTTTTTTAGAAAACACTTAAAACACCAAATAAAAATACATGGATGGAATAAAATAATTATTCCAAAAGTTTGACGATCAAACCTTAAATGATGATGGCATTGTAAAAATGGTTAAATAATTTTAAGGATTTTTCTTCTAAATTCCAATTAAATGGATTTAATAAAAATATAAATTTAACGTAGAAATATTTTCAAAAAGTTAAAAAAAAAAATGTACCAACTCTATTTTCTAATCATTTTGATTTGTAACTCTTCATTGCATATATTGCAAATAAAAAAATGTAGTTTAAAATTTTCAGTTATAAGCGTTTGTGCAAATATTTTCAGTTCAAATGTTCCAATACATGTTTTAAATATCAATTCTAGAATTGGTATATTTTAAAAATATAGTAGTTAGAAAATATCCGTATTTTGCAATAATTTAACTCAAGATCCAAAGTAAAAAAAAGTAGAATTTACGCATACACAAAATAATAATGAATTTTTAACATTATCCTTTTCTTACACGCATTATGTATTACAAATAACAAGCTTGATTAAAAAATGTGTTACCTGTTTTAAATGTTTCATTAATGACAGAATAAGGTCACTTAAGAAAATATAAATGAAGGAGAAAAATCCATCTTCAATGCCCCTGCGTATATAATAAAGACAAAGCTTATGTATTGTCAACTGCTCGCACATGAACTATGTCCATCCACTACAGTATTAAATTCTACTGCAAGAAACACGCACTGTTATTGACATCAGTTGTGTAATTAGCTTCTAAGCCCACAGAAATAGGTAAACACATACACATGGGGCTAATATAATATAGCTTACGGAAATGCTATGCTCATTGGAACTTGAAATGATCGAGTATTGATTCGTAAAAAGTATTATTTTTTATGCAATGAAAATATGTATATTATTTTATGAGGTAACAATTTAATTATCAAATATACCTGCAGTATTTCTGAAAAATTGAAATAACTTTTTCTATTACTGTATATATGATAAATTTTCTTAATGTATTAAGACATTTTATCGATATATTGTAACTCTGTTAGAGCTGAATCTTAAGTCATGCAATCAACAGATGCGAATTAAATTTTTTCTATTGAACTGAAATTGAAAATGTAAATTATTAACTAGTAAATAACAATTTTCTGAAACATCTATAGCTATCTATCTAGTCTTCTTTTCTATCTATCTACATCTATTTATCTAATATTCCTTTTTATCTATTTATATCTATTTATCTAATCGACATTTTTTTAAATCTATCTATTTTTATTTATCTAATATATCTGTATCTGTTTATTTCCTTTATATCTGTGTCTATCTATAATCTATATCTATCTACCTCTTTCTGTATGTTTATTTGTAATAGTCTACCTATCAATATATATTTCAATCTACCAATGCGTCTATGTCTATCTATATATATATTAGGTTGGGGAAATAGAAATCCATTATTTTTTCGGTAGATAGCTGCAGTGTCGATATCTTGTGGAGTGTCGATCAAACAATTTCAAATGTATGCTCGTTGTCAAGATGACATTTTACACAAAAAAAATTATTTTCCTTTTTTATTTTGTTTGGTCCATTCAGTTGTGAGTTACAGGAAATTGAAAATGGAAGTCAACGAAGAGAAAATTCGGTTCTATTTACACTTTTTCTTTGATGAAGGTGAAAATGCAAGCCAGGTGGCTGAAATTGCGAAAGGTGTTTATGGTGCCGATACTGTAACAGCTAATTACATGCAATTTTGGTTTCGTCGATTCCGTTCAGTTATTTTTGATGTTAAAATAACTGAACGTCAATAATAATAACTGGCGGCCCGTCATTGAAAATGTCAATAAAATCATAGAAATAATCGAAGTTGACCAGCATGTTAGTAGTCGTAGCAGCAACCAGGAGCTAAAGACAGACCATAAAATAGTTTTAAGTCTTTTGCGCAAAGTAGGATTCAAAACGAAACTTGTTTGGATGCCACAACAATTAACACCAAAAAACATGATGGATCGAATTTACATCTGCGAAGCCTTGTCCAAATGGAATGAAATTGACCTATTTCTTAATTGGATGGTGATTGGGAATAAGAAATGTGTCATACTACACTATTGGGTGAAAACGATCGTGGTCAAAGTGCGTCGAAGCAGCTCAAACGGTGGCCAAACCAGAACTAACGGCTAGGAAGGTTCTACTGTGTATTTGGTGAGACTGGAAAGGAATCATTTATTAGGAGTTGCTTCCGCATGGCCAAACGCTAAATTCTGATCTCTACTGTCAACAATTGGACCGTTTGAAGCTAGCGATTGAACAGAAACGGCCAGAATTGGCCAACAGAAGAGGAGTTGTGTTCCATCAGAACAACGCCAGGCCACACACTTCTGTAGTGACTCGCCAGAACCTCTGGGAGCTCGGTTGGGAAGTTTTAATGCATCCACCATATAGTCTAGACCTAGCACCAAGCGATTACCACCTTTTTCTCGCATTGCAAAACTTCCTGAGTGATAAGAAATTGATATCAAGAGAAGAATGTGAAAATCGATTACTACATGCTTACTAGGGCCAAGATGTTTATGAGAGAGGCATCATGAAGCTACCTTTAAAATGGCAACAAATTATGCAACAAAATTGTGCATATTTGACCCAAATCGGACAATCGGAAGCATGTTAAATAAAGTCTTGATTTTCATGCAAAAATAATGGATTTCTTTTTCCCCAACCTAATATTAAACACTCTAGAAGAGAGATACTAAACCATTGGATGATAAAAATCTAAAAAAAAATATTGTTTAAAATTTAGAAAATGTTAAGCTACAACATTTACAAATATAGCAGACTGAGAATTGCTTCTTGAGATCAAAATGATTTTTGTAGCTTCTGTTTCTAGCACTGAACGAAATCTAAAATCAAATGAATGACAAGAAATGGAACATTGATTAGCCATAAAACTTAGTGTATAATCATTTGAAACAATTCTTAGTTCAAACTTTTAACTTAACCTTTTTTTTTTTTAAGTCTTTATAGTGTCTATTTAAATAAGCCCTATAACACTATTTAGAGCGGCAGCATTTCTGATGATTTAAATACTAGGAAAAATGATATAAGTGTTTATAAACTTGAGTGTTTTATGATATTAGGTGTCTTATGGAACCAAATTATATGCATCCATGTACACATATATGATAGATTCTCACTTAAATTTACTAGTTTTTAAATTTAATTATTTTTCATTTAGTTCAATTGGCTCAATAAACCTTCCGCAAAAATAAAAGAAAAGGTGCATTAAAAGTAAATTCTTCTAAAAGTTTGTATAAAATATATTCTTTCTTTCTTTCAATAGTTATCTTCTGAATAAAAAAAACTTTATTTTTAGCAATTCAACGGTCTAGATCATTAGAGAAGTATTAATGGCTAATAAAGAATGTACAAATGTTGAATTTTCATCATTAAAAATGGAAAAGAAACAAAAGATCCCTATCAATTTGAAAGTTTTCGAATATTCTTGTTAAAAACACTTCTCATGATGTTTTTCCCCCCTATCTTTTCAAACGCACCTTTCAAGTTCGGAAAGATAAAATTGCATTTCGCTTGGAATGAAACTACTTTCCTTTAAAATAATCAGTTAATTAAATATTGAAAGGAAAAGATTTCTAAAAAAAAAAATATTTGATTATTTTTTTTTACCTTCCACATTCTCAACCAAGTTATTTGATGCAAATCACATTACACTTTGTTGTTTATCAAATGAGTTCAAGCAAACCTTTGCACCTCTTAGCATTTAATTCACATTATGCCTCTGACTAACTTACAGTAAGAATAGTGATTTTTTTGTTTATATTCGCAATCAACTGCAACATGCCAAGTACGTTCCTAAACTACAATACATTATGCATGAAGCGGCAACCTAAATGCTTGCCTTCGGCTTATAATATCATTATCCTTCGTACTAAATTTAATTCTGTCATTTTCAATCTCATCTATTGAATATTCATGTAAGGATGCAGAAAACATTTAAGAAAACTTTCAGCAGCTGCAAACGCACTATGCAAGCCTCAGGAATAGATTTTCTAAGATACATTTATGGTTTATCATATTTTATGTGTGGCACATTTTAAAAGAAGTTATACTTTGTATTTGCCTGTAGTTTAAGAATGTAATTGATCTTGTAATTTATTTTGAGTCACAAGTTTGTTAGATGGTTAATTTTTTTGCACAAAATTTTCCCAAAAAAGGCACATTATCATAATGCATACAACCAAGCATAATACTTAAAAAGATGCTAAAACGGAAGAAATTTATTTGAATTTTCAGTTTTAAAGTTTTTACACTATTTTTATTTTTTTTTTATTCTGGCGCCTAAAATCCCCTAAATGTTTATTTTTCATAAGTAATAAGTTTTTTATAAGAATTTTTTTACGCTGCATGCTAAGGTGAATGTTTCCTATATCTTAAAAGAATTTGTCTCATAATTACAAAAAAAAATTCATTTCCACTCTTCTTTTTCAAACGGTTGAGGATTTTCTGTGTGTGCATAAATATGCACAAACAATTTGAACCATGGTATAATACAAAGTCTTGCATTGCAATAGACAGAGATAACGTCGGCTGTTTTGGATCATCCTTCAATTTCCTTTCTTCTTAAGCAAAAAATTGCATATTGTCTTGCCAAACCCTGTTCTCAATCAAATATTTTAAAAAATCTAAATTCTTGTCTTTAATGAAAAATCACCTCCTTAATCGCATAGAAAAACGCTAGCACTGATAATCTCATTATAGGAATTAAAAATATGGGCAAATCACACACACACACACACACACAAATATTTGAAAAAGAAAATATCAGTACCCGTACAGTTAAGAGCAAACTGGCTGTGGCTTGCTTTTGTTAACCCGTACGGTTTTGGCAGACCAATTCAGGCAGCAGTTTTATATCTGTAATCCGCGGACCACCGGAGGTACCCTAACGCCTTTCTAGGGGCCTAACGAAGGTCTGTCATTTAGAGTTAAGATTTTTTTCTCTTATACACTATGAAATACCTCGTGGAAAAATTGAAAGATTTGCCAACCTAGATTAGATCATTAAATTGTCCCAAGGATAATCAAGATTAGTAATTCAGTTTTTAATTGTTTGTAACTACATAGCCAATTCTACAACATAAAGTTTTCAAAAAATAGTAGAAACACATGTGGAAAGATAAAGAAATGAAATGATTGCTCGCGAATGCGATAACGATGACATTCATCTCGAATTCCCATAATCAAATTTTTTTATCTTAAAAATAAGTATAGAAACCGTATAGAAAGGGTAGAATTCTTAATCAAGACAGCAAATTTCAAGTATTGCACGTGATATGACAACGCTTGTAAAAGAAATACATCACCATCCTTCTCAATAAAAATTTTAATTAATTCAGTTACGTACACTGATTATTTGAAATTATTATTTTGTAATATTTTTATTTGATGTTTAATGTTTTCTTAAGGTAAAAAATGAAGTGTTAAAATGAGTATAAGTAACAGAATGAGTCTTAGACATTGAACAAACTTTAAATAAAATTACTCAGTCATGTATTATGAATCGGAGGGGTGTTCAAAATCATGGGGGGCCTCGATGTCAGGCTGATACATAAAGGGAGCCTTTGTAATCGAACTTTTAAGAACCGCTGAGTTAAAGGGTGAAGAATATCTTAAATATAGTTTCTTCACTTCTTAAATATATCGATATTTTGAATAATATTTTTATTATATATGAATATGTATATATAGAGATAGATAATTATGTATGTGTGGGGGAGTAGGTGTACCATATTTATTCGAATCTAAGCATCCATCGATTCTAAGATGCATCCTAAATTCTCAAGAAATTTCCTTAAAAAAATAAATAAATAAAATAGAACAAAATGATTCATTGAAATCCGTTATTTCCGAAATTAAAAAAAGAATGAATGAGATCTAATAAGAGGCGAATAATTAATTTATTTTACTATTAATAACTTTTTTTAAAATACATACATGAACCTGTAAGTGCTCTGACCTCGAGCATCATGTTCAATTTCCCCCATTTAATGAACTTTTCAGCATTCGATTCTAAGCTGCACCCGATTTTCAGTAGCATTAACATTGGAAAAGACCATTCGGCTTAGAAAGAATTTACTATTTTATTAATCTAAATCTATTAATAGAATTTTATTATTTCATTAATGTACTAATCATTAATTAAATAATTTATTATATCCATTAATTGATTGTTTATTTAAACAGCTGTGTAAGACAACACGAGAGCTATTGGCATATTGCCCAAAGGAACCGAGCTCACCCTATAAGTTTTAATATGTTACAAGTAGCATTCCGAAAAAACACCATCCAACACTTAAACTTTGTCTTAAAAAATCACATAAATATACAAATTAAATCACAAAGGCAAGCTTTCATATACATATTTTTAAATGGCACATAAATTTTAACATAGCTTCTCAAGACCGGAAACATAAAGTTTCAACGGTCCATGTATGTAAAACAAAACAAGCTAGGAAATGCAGTGTGAGAAAAAAAATAACTTTCAAATTTAGTTAAAAAAATAGCAATAATTTGATATATATACCGAATATCTCAAATATAAATACACAGTTCACAAACAAAAAAGAAAATGAAAAAAGACAAGAAAAATCTTATCATATACTACTATATCATGTGTACTATTTATTAGTATATTTAGCCAATACTTTCTCTTTCCCCCACCCCCTCCTTTTTTTTCTTTCTAATTTATGTAAATTAATCAAAGAATTTTTTCTTAAAAAAATCAATTCACTTTTGACTCCCACCTTTACAGATAGACTTTGACCCTAATCAGAAAAATATTGGCAATGAACTACATAATTTTGAAACAAGGGCGAGTGACGATGAGGGCAACTAAGCTACCATCCAACTCTTCAAACATCTAAACCAGAGGTCACAAAACTTTTTGACCTCACGGACCAATAAATTCATAATTTAAATCTCACGGAATGTTAAATAAATTTATAAAAAAAAATTGTGATCTAAAAACGCAATCAATGCATCTTAAAACATAACTTAACGTGATAAGTGATTATAATCTGCATTTTTCTGGGCACCAGAGCACTAGTGGTCCACGGACCACCACTTTGGCGACCTCTGATCTAAAAATAGGTTTTTCACTTTTCCCCCACACACGGATTTCATTTCTATCATCTTCTTTCTGCATATAGTCATTTGTGGCAACATGCTTTAAAACATGCTTTTTCACAATATTGTCCACGAGTTTCCGAACACAATTGGTCTTTGTTAAAAAAATTTAATTATCTCGTACTTTAGGTACAAACCTACCCATTTTATGTGATCCAAATGACACTAACCGCTTTGCTCTTGACCCGGCACTTCACTTGATATTAGAATCTAATGTAATTTTAATCGAAATCGAAATGATTTTGTCATGTCATCGATATCGGTATGGTATATATAAGTAGTGTTGTAAATACAATTTCTGAATTGTATGCTCTTACCACTGGTGTCAGCTTTTACTACTGTTGCTCTGTGCTTTTCTCAACAGACTTCCGTAACCTTTATGGCAAAATGCATATCAACAAAAGAAAAATAACTTAATAAAAAGCTTCTTTTAATTTTTTTTTTATAAACATTGCTTTAAGGTATCCGACAACGTTCGGAACCGTGATTTTAAAAAAGCGCATAAATGGGTAATTTTCATGGTATTTAGTGTCACTTAGATTAGAACACATGTATAAAATTGTTTTAAGGACACTTTGACAAAAATAAAATTATTCAAATACAATATTTCTGCTAAAAATTAGCTTACAATAACCTTTATCAAAAGATCCTCTTTTTGTGAAAAATGCTTCTATTATAATAATATTTTGCCTGTATATAGATCAGACCTCTGTACAGAGGTTCAACTATGATTTTTGAAAAAATCACATTATTTTCAAAGTTACGACCAATTGAAATAATTATCGGCGTTTTTTTCTTAAAATTGCTTCCCTCTGTTGTCGTAAAATAAGGATAAACCCACTTCTAAGTTATATATTTGAAAAGTTCTAATTGAGCCTCTGTGTACAGAGGTTTAAGCTATATACAGGCAAAATATTATTATAATAGAAGCAGTTTTCGCAAAAGGAGAATATTTTGAAAATGGGTCATTCTAAGTTTCTTTTTGTCAAAATATTGTACTTAAATAATATTTTCTTATAATACTATTCTGAAAACAATTTTATATATATGTTCTTATCTAAGGGACATTAAATATCATAAATATTATCCATTTATACGCTTTTTCAAAATCACGGTTCCGAACGTATATCTTAATTTATTTTAAAGTAAACTAATCTTTGAAAAATACTTATGTCATTCTCTTCGTATTCTAT
The DNA here is from genome assembly GCA_019973955.1 of Trichonephila inaurata madagascariensis. Lineage (NCBI taxonomy): Eukaryota > Metazoa > Arthropoda > Arachnida > Araneae > Nephilidae > Trichonephila > Trichonephila inaurata. The sequence continues at coordinate 362,053 of BMAV01000902.1, read as the reverse complement.
TTGTTACGCATTTAACTCTGATGGTCCCATTTCTATTACGGTAAATTTTAAAGAAATAATGCATGGAATCTATAATTAGGATCCTGCAAATAAAATGTTTATTTAAAAGAAAAATTTGGAATTGCCTTCTGCCTAAACAGGGAGAAAACGAAATTCTTATGGGATCCACAGCTGCTCTAAGGCAATGAAACACAAGATAAAAACTCTGAGCCTACAGAAGGAAATCAAAATGCTTTGGGTAACGTTATCACATATTTTTAACCGCGTAACTGGTTGATCAGTGTACCGTATACGCTACCGAAAGCTGGCCACAACCTTTTTGCAATTACGCACAAAAAAATTATATGTTCTTTTTTTATTTTTAATTTGCCATATAATTTTTTTTAATTCTTGTAGGGAGATTTATAGTGCTAGTATATATATCTTTAAGTGATGCAGTTTGTCTATAGAACTGAAATACTTCTAATTTGAGATTTTCTTAGGTTAAGGCAGAAATTTTTCATTGAAAGCAGGAACTTAGATTCTTGAAAATATTCGAAAAATAATAGGGATTCGCATGGTAATATGCAATTTGTTGCTTAAGAGTAAATAAAAATGGGTTGATAAAAAAACTTATATTAGTTTTATTCCCATCGCGATGTAAAACTTAGTATTACACCATGCTTCAAATTGTGCATGCATTGATATATGCACACACGCACAAAATCCTCAACGGTTTGAAAAAGAGGTACGAACATGATATTTTTTTTAAGTATGAGAGAAATTCTTGTAAGATGTGTATAGCACATTCTTCATTCTATGCAGAGTGTACTTATAAAAGCCAACATTTTATATTGCTTGTGTTCCATAATAATAAAATAAACAATAGTGTAAAAAATTTTAATTGAAAATTAAATTAGATTCTTCCATTTTTGTATTCTGTTAAGTATTATGCTTAGTTACAAGCAATGAAAAAAATGTGCTTTCCCTTAACATTTTGAGTAAAAAATTGACCACTTACGTTGTTTATAAATAGATACCAGATACGTACTTCGATAAAAATAAAAAAAATAATATTTTTTCAACCACTTTGCACCATGAATGCAGAGAAGAGTATATGTTAACAACCATAAAACTTTATTACATACCGCTAAAATTAGTTATTTTCATACAGCAGTAATTATAAATAATATTTGACTCGGTAGTTAACAACGTAAATTTCATACATTGGTAATAAGGACAAAATGCACGATATATAATTCCGTATAACATGCAATCATAATAAATAATACAATAAAATACGATACGAAGAAAATGTAGCAATATCCATAAATTGTTTACGGTATATTCAACTATAAAAGGAACATATATAATGGAAGAAGAATACACATATATTGAACACAATATGCATTTCTTGCTAGGAACTATAGAGAGGAAACTTGTAAAAGTTGTGTACACTTCTGCGAAGAACATGATGTACGTCAGCAGTGCTCAAACTGTAGGGTGCCAACTATAGGGGCGTTTGATAACCTTACGTAGGGGGTGGGAGCATGTCGAAAGTAAAATATAATTTTTTTAAAAAAATATTAATTTATACTGGAAAGAAGCAAAACAAAAAACATTCTAACATGATTAACACTAAAATGTACATTTGCCCTGATATAATATAACTGTATCAGTTCTGCATAATGTATTTGATATTTAATTTATGAATACTAAATTAAATATCAACACTAAAATACGTTTAATTTATCAATACTAAGGTTTTTCAAAGGAAGGTTTAATATGAGAAATTGACACTGTAAGTTATTTTTCAACATTTAGTTGAAATATGTATTTATTCTTCAAAGTAACCAGCACAGAAATTACGGTTTCGCGGTAGGATATTAGAAATGTTTTTATTTTCAATGCAGAAAATGCATCATTTACACTTGCTCAAAATACAAAGAGCGATTTGTTGCTATATAGCCTTTTGATTTCGCCGTGTATGAAGATTTCTTCTACGAACAACAACACAATTTAATACTAATTTTGATAATTTGTACGATTTATAATTAATGGCATTTTGTAGATTTAATGTCAATATACGTTATTATTGCTTTTAAAACATTGTAATTTTTTTGGGGGGGCAATGAATTTTATCTTTGAAAATTGGGTAGCAAATATTAAAATTTGAAAACGGTTGTATGTGCATTGATGCATGTTTTTTATTGCTGTATTGCACATTCAATAACATTAATTGTAATTTAAATTTTTTTAAAATTTTTATTGAAGTAATAAAAACAATCTTTACCATTCTCAAACATTCAATTGGATTCAATATCCAGGAAGTCGTATCTGATACAAAGCATCACAGTTATAGGTTACCTCAGACTCACTATGAGATCTTTTTAAGTAAAGGCTGTAAGTCTAACTGTTTTCTGGGAAGTTTCATAGTTTGCAGCAGTTAAAATGGCAGTTTTTTAAAGTTATTCAAAACCTGAAAAGTAAGTTTTGCTAGATGTTTTCTATGTTTTTTGAGTTTTTAAACCTACACACAAGCATCTTAAATATTTATTATACAAAGTTTCTTAACAACATTGAAAAAACATTTAGTTTTCTAGTTCTGTCAACCAAAATCCCATTTAGAACTGAAGGATTCAATCTGAGTACCTTCCGTTCCGAACGCGAATACTTTATCGACTGCGCCATACCTATCGTCTTCGCGTGATGTTTGGTATTAGTTTATATAGATATCACACCGCCACAGAACTAAAAGAACAGCAACAAAATATTTTATATAATATTTTAACAATTTATTTTTCTACATGAAAAAAATTATGAATAATTTGATACACTATTGAAATCACTTCCCACAAAAGCTCTATAAAAATACATTTCTAATATTTATTGAAATGTATTTAACCCTTTATCTAGGGATTAAAAGTTTCGCGATTCGCTAACCAATGCCACCGTTTTTCACATAGGGGCGTGTATGCGGTTTATTAAGGCAAAAGAAAAGGCTTAAATAAGTAAATTTTTCTCTGAAATAAGTAAATCCCCCATTCGTATGCACTGACAAGGTCATTTTATTGCATTTGAAAGCCTTTGGAATAGTTTTACTGATAGCAGCGCAAGGAAAAGAATCGCCTTTCGGAAATACATTTACATACTTCCAGGGCGTTTAATTTACCGGTTGAGAGAGACGTTTATGTACGCCGGTGGAACTTAAGAGGTTAATGAACTCTGATTTACAAAGTAGTTAATGTTTTTTTGTAAAAAAACACTCAAAAATGATTGGGAATATTTACCGTAGTGCTTAGCTCAGTCATTCATGCTTCTTAAAATGGCACTAATAGTTATCCCTTTACTCAGTGTTAAATAATTTTCATGAAATATATAAAAAAGTATCTTTTAAACTTATTTAAAATCTTTAAAATAAAAATGATTACATAATTATTTAATTTTTAAGAGCTTCATAGAAATTACACATAAGGAGAAAATATGTTAAAAAGAACCAATCAGAGGCTGTAGGGCGTAGCAAGCCTAACCAATCCGAGTAAAACGAAAAAATTCTGAGAATTAAAAACCATTAGATGATGATGAAACTATTTGCACTGATAAGACGTCTAATGAGCCGATGTCATAAAATACACGAAAAATACATTTAAATTTTGTACAGAAGTGAAA
>BMAV01000902.1:309227-357772 GCA_019973955.1 Trichonephila inaurata madagascariensis | reverse complement strand
TTTAAGGCTCCTGTCTCTGAGGCATAAGTCAAAACTGATTTAATCTATACTTTATTCAACATGAGTTTTGTCTTTCTTTTTATTAAGTGAGACTTCAGTAATGATCTCAAACCAAAGAAAGAGCTATTAGCTGCAAAAATTCTCTTTCAGATTTCAAGATTCCGCAATTTATCCAATAGACAAATTTGTCGAGTTGTCAGTTTTCTCAAATATTTTGATTTTTTTATTTTCAAAGAAATACGCAAATTATGCAATTTTACCCATACATTTGAAAGTATTAGAATGCCAACTGTATATTAATGTACTACGTATCGTAATATTCCAAAAGTTAAATTATCTTGTCTAGAATATTTTTTGATGCAATAGCGTAAGCACTATAATTCTCGATTTAAACATGTCCAATAATATGTCTAGAATAAAACTTCGTAATCAGAATCGTTAATGTATGAAAAGTTTCGAAATGGTAATCAGATGTGGAAAACAACTGTCACAAACATATCAACATTTACTCTACTTCCATTCTTGTACTCATTAATAATAAATCGCTTTCCTTACAAAAGAATTCTCTTCAATTTCCCCCGCAACCTCCTAGTTATTTGTAGCATGTAGAAAGTTGATGAGGTACAAAAGGCTTTGAAGTTGCTGCAGTGGGATTATTACTCCTCTTCATGATTAATGCCTAAGGCTTTGGTATTATTGACTGATTCTCTACGACAAATGACATTTGTCATTTGATGAATGAGTCAATGTCCTCAATGAGAATGCGCTCATCATTAGAAGGCGAGATTTATGTGACATCAGAACAAGTTTGCCATTAAGTAGAAAAGAGAGTCTCCAAGTATAGCTTATAATTCCTTCATATAAAGTAATGTTTTCAAAACGGATTGAAATATTTTTTTTAAAAAACCAAATTATTATAGACTCAATTTTAAAAATATTTTTATTATTAATATAAAAAATTAAAATTCTGACATTTGATATATTTTTCTCGAATTGCATGTTTTGCATGCGTGTGTAAATTATTAAGGTATCCGAGTACCCTATTTTATAGACCATCTTATTAGCTTAATAATAATACCAAGATTTTTATTTTCCATTCACTAGAACAAAAACTACAAGTGTTTTATTAAAAGAAGATGCCATAACTTTACACAAGATGTCAAACTTTAAAATGCGTTTTACTCAAAATGTGTTTTTTTTCGAAAAACTCTAATGGGGACAGTGATTGCTAAAAAAGTTTTATAAATAATTTGCTGTAATTTTTTTTGTGAATGTTTTGTTTAACAGTAGAAGTGTTTTGACCTTCAGATTTATCAATAACTGTTTTATTTCAAAATTTACAGTCCTTTATGTGAATATGATCACTGTTTTCTTAAGCAATATCATATAGTTACTAAGATAGAGTGCTGTGTTTTTTGTAAAAATTAAAATATCTATTATCCTGAAGGTCATTTCAAACATGAATAACAAAGTAACACATTAAAATTGAAAAATTGAAAATTTGTTCAAGACATTTTTGTGCAGAGCGGATCCCGTTTATGTAATTTTTTGTACATTTTCACCAGTCTTTTCCCATTTTAATAATAATAAATTTTTTTCTGTTTTCAGTTTTACGATTTTTTCCTTAAAAAATTTACTAAACAAATCTAAAAATCCCCATATCTCCATTTTTTTAAAAAAAAGTTGTCGAAATTAGTCGGATACCTTAAGTGGCAATTCCTTAAAGTTAGTACTCAAAATGTATTAAAAATTTTATAAATATTCACCTATGTAAATATATAAGCGTATTTTTTCTTACATGTGCAAAATTTCAGATATCGACCTTTTTCAAACACTATTTAAATTCTTCAGATTTTTCTTTGTTTTATAGTGTATAAATCTTACTCTTAAGAGGAAGATTAGGATCCTGTTAAGAAAAACTATCTCCTTTTCACTGTCCTATGTCTTCGACAATCTTAGAAAGCCTAAAATAGTTTTTTTTCCGTTTTACTCAATTGACTTTTTTTCCATACAATGGTTTTTGGTTACTGGTTTTCTATTTCTGAATTTACGCTTTCTTTTATTTGTAGGATATTTAATCTCTCAATAATTTCCTTTATCATATATATATAGAGAGAGAGAGAGCAAGAGATTTGACTCTTATTACACTTAGAATTTGTTGAATTATTTGAAACTCTTTGATATTAATAATAACACGCTCAAAAAACAGTTTAACTTGATTTCTCTTTGTAACTAAAGGATAATAAATTAAATAGCAATATTTTTGATAAATGAGATACACTTAATTTTAATATTATTCTGATGTTACAGAAATATTATTCCTAATTATATATACTTTTGCAATATCTTCGTTATAATTATGTGAAAATAATTTTAAGTGTCAAATTTATTAATAATTGTTTACATCATTTACCATCCTTTCAATATTTCTCTAAAATCATGCATTTTCAATCAATTCATTATTAGTGATTTGTTTTAAAAATTTTATCTGATGTTTCTTCACTATTGTTTTTTCTTCTTTATACATGCATCTCTCTTCAGTTATATTTTAGCCTGATTTTCAAACTTTTATTTTTATTGCTTTTTACATCTCATGCCCACATACTTTTACATAACAGTTCACAGCTTACTTTATACATATATAAATATATATATATATATATATATATATATATTTCTTTTAGTTTCTCTATGAATAATTCCTTTACCCTTTTCCTTCCAAATTTTTATTTTAGTTATCATTATAATTTGTTTTAAAGCATTTTATCAGTTTTTCCTTATGTGCGAACCTGTTTTGAAATGGCGTGATTTTTTTCATTTCTTATTTGTCATTTTGCTTTAAATATTTTTTATAAAAAAAAAATTACAATATTTTGATTTTGGTTTCCCCGCTTTGGTGTGCAGTTTATATTTTTTCCATGGTATCAGTATTAGAAACTATCTAATAATAAGTTAAGTATTAATATCATTTAGTATTATTTTGTAATCGTATAATGTTTCTAGAAAACATTTTTTAAATTTTATCTCTTCTTTAATCCCAGTTGTATAGGAAATACAGGGAGTGGTTGGCTGACTTTGAAACTTGATTTAACCGTACAATTTTAATCTCTTGGGCTGAGAGTTTGCTAATATACTACTGTAGTCATCTAAAAATGGTATATTCTTCCTTACTATATTTCTAATTTTCGGTTAGCTTTATTGGATTTTTTGGCAATTTGGTATATAATTATTCATTACACACACATATATATATGCAGTCGGACCCCTATATAACGAAGTCGCTAAACCCCGGAAAAAAGCTTGTTATATGGAAAATTCATTATATAGAGTTTCATCTTTTAATATATTTTATAAACCACATAAAACAAATTTTAAATTCATTAACAATATGTATTAAAAAGTAAATATTCACACCTTTTGTTCAATTCATAAATTTATTCTATATATCTTAACCATCAAAAAGGAAAGAACGAAAGAAAAACTGCAAGGTAAACAAGAAAAAAGAATGTCGAAGAATTCACTATTTTCAATACTAAGAAAATAATTTTGTGCTAAAATTAAGGAATTTTTAAGACATTTTATAATTTAAAGCATATAAGTAATATTAAATAATACATTATTTTATAATTAGAACACGGGGACACGGGACAACTCCACTGAGAGTAAAGTGGATATCGAAGATGTTTCTAGAGAACTGGGCAATGGGGGTTAAAGGTTGCACTTCTTGGATGAAACGTCCAGAACTCTACTGCCCTCAGCGAGTTAGGATCTAATGAAAGCAGTTCAAGGTTTAAGTCCAGCGTAAAATTTAGTAAAGAGAGAATAAATTGAATTTTTTTCAGAAATACTTTAAAAAAAGGGAGAACAAAAATTGAACCACAAAAGGAAAAGTTCGTTATATAGGAAATTCACGTATAGAGAGATTATTTTACGAAGATAATCATGAAATGTTCAAAATTCCAGGAAAAAATTAGTTATTTAGAAAAAATCGCAATATCGAGGTTCGTTATATATATGTTCGACTGTATCTATAAATGACTGTGTGGTTGTGCGTTATGTGCCTCTATGCGCAGACCTACATGTATGTATAATATGCTATCGCCTTTTCTTAGACATATATTTTATAGTAGGAAATTTTAATTCACTATAAATTAAAATGCATAATTTTTTTATTTTGCATGGATCTTGAAAAGAAACACATGATATATGATACACGAAAGCAAGACATTCACTAACTTAAAACGTAATAAGAATTGCAAACACGATTGACCTTGAACTGACAAAAATGATTTCTCTTTCATTTAAAAAAAAATCTAAAACCTCTTACTTAATTAACGTATTATTTATCAAAGTCGTATTTCGGCACTACTTAAGGCTATCGCCTCGTAATTTTAAACCAAGGTCAAATGATGAGGACGCTAACAGAGTTGGTACACACACTTTCCGAATTTTCTACGACTAAGTTAACGAGCTCAACTAGTTTCGGAAGTTCTACTATGTTCTGCTTGTTAGATGGTTGTATCCTAGCTTGTGAAATGATCTTGTCTGGGAAAATTGCGAGAAATGTTGCATCATGTCACTCTGAAACTTGACTATAAGTGGAACATTGCATTATAATCATAGTTAATTTAATACCCTCTTTAAATGGGTAAGTAATAAGAGAATTATGAATCATGCGATATCTTCGAAGGTTCAAAATATAAATAAATTAAAGCATTAAGTAAAAATATAAAAAAGGATTCGGACGTAAAACTTCAAAAAATTGAAATGTTACTATTTTTAGTAATTTTTTTTATAAATAGTTCACTTACCAACGTCGAAACATTATTGTTTGAAATGCGAAGCATGGGATATGTGAGAAGCAGGACAAAAGTTAATATCAGTAAATTCAAGGTATTTATTGTTTGATCAAGAGATTCACTAATGGATAATTTAAGAATTGAAGAAATTGATACTATTTTTTTTAATATGCTCAAAAGAAATATACGATGTCTAAGATTCAGTGGCCCAACATTACCCCCGCAATCCCTACATTGAGGGGGGCAGGGTTCTAGGGGGCATTAAACCTGACTTTGCAGGGGTGCCCAAATGTTCTCTGTTACGCCACTGCTAAGATTAGTTCATTTGTTCAAAGTTTTTTCATGGGTTAAGCGGGTTTTTTTTCATAAAACAAGATATATCGAGGGTTCACTTATATTATGCAATTAATTGTTTTAGAATTTTAATAATAAAATTTTAATATTTTAATATAATATCTTTCAGAATAAGATGACGAATAGTTTAATTTTTCAAGTTTAATGGTTTAATTTTAACTATTTAATTTTTAAATTTTAGAGAATTGGATATTTTACGATTAATTTACCAAGTTGCAATAGGGGGAAGGTTGGCGCCATCAAACTAGTTTAACCCGACTTATCGGTACTGAGTCCGAGGTTGCACTTGGATATTTTATAAATTTTTATTTTATAAATTTTTTTAATTTTGTTTGAAAACGTTTAATTTTGTCTTCTATATTCACCATTGATATTTTGAAATGGGATTTTTATGTTATAAGATTCATTTAGTTTCGATTTTTTTATTGATTCCTGTATTGTGATTGAATTATATATATTTAAATATATATATATATATATATATATATATATATATATATATATATAAATATATATATATATATATATTAAGGTTGTTCAAGTAATGCGTAATTTTTCGTGAATCATTATGTTTCTTCTATATTTGAAAGCCATTCGACTAAACGTTTTGATTTTATACAAAACAAATTACCTTTATATTTACTGTAAATATTTTAAAATAATAAATAAAACGATATTTTAAATTATATGTGTAAAATATTGTTAAATTCTTTCGTATTAAATATTTTAGTTTTTAAGTAAACTAAAATTTATAAATAAATATATATATATATATATATATATATGTTTGAATTATTGAGAATTCCTCTCTTACGGAAAAATAATCACTTTATCAATCATTTCCTGTATAAATATATTACATAATACTTATTAGTTGTTGTCTAATTTAAAATTTTTCCTATTTAAAAGTAACGGCAAAAGATATATGATAAACACGCGAAATAAATATAACAAATTCGATCCCTGATAAAGATATATATACGCACATAAAGTATCCTAAAAGTAGCTCACAAACTCTGTACCGCCAGATTCCTTGCTGGAAGTAGATAAAGAAAGCTGAAGGAACTGTACCTGTATGATCCATAGTTCACGAGCAAAATAAGAATAACAAAATATTATTCACAGCTATACTGGACACATCAACAGCAACATTTGCGAATACTTATTGAGGTAGATGTTGAAAGTGACAGACGGGGATATCTAGGCAGGCTGGACGCGCTGTGGAAGAATGAAGCAGTGCATTTATCGCAGCAGCACAGTATCCGCCGAAGTACAAGTAGCATGCAGTCGAGCAATTTTGTCCATTTGTGTGGTCGCTATGTCTAGTTATTCAAACCCTTGAGACTGCTCCCAAGGAAAATAATTCAGTGGTGTGAGATCTGATGATCATAGCGGCCATATAATTGGAGCCCCAAGTCCAATCCAGTGGCGAGGGTGTGCCATATCCAGCCAATTACGTACAGGAACACATAAATTTGCCGGAGCCCCATTATGAGCCATCATTCATTCATCATCATTTACTGAATTTTTTTCGTTTTCTACGGATTGTACATTTACAGGTTTTGTGGCATTTTCTTAATGTACTCCCAATGAAAAATAAAACTGTGTAGAGTTTGGGTGCTGTTTATGGGACACCCTGTTTTCTAGAGAAAATAACCTTATCATTTGAAATGAATTTTTTTAGCAAGAAGGAGAAAAAATGTTCTTATTAACCTATTTACGTGCTGTTTTTTAGACTGCAACGTATGTTTATTTGTTTCTCTGAAGATAATTATTCTGCAGTCAATTCTGTAGAATTATTCTTTAAATAGAATATACTAGTTGGTATACCCGTTCTTCGCACGGGTGAATTGAAAAATTAAAAATACACACTGAAAGATAAAGAAGTTTAAATGAGTTAATTTTGCGTGAATTGAAAATTAAGCAAGAAAAAAAAGCTTCTTGCATATCTCAGCTGAAACAAACCATGTTTGCTAAATGTTTAGTCTGTAGATATAATAGTTGATAAAAAAGATTTTTTTAAAATTTATAACGCCCTGTAACTCTCTTGTGGGTCAATTTTTGAAAACACTTTCCTTCTTCTCAGCAAAAGTAACACATTGTTTCAAATTTTGTGTAATAAAGACTTAAAATAATGTAAATAATTTGTATCTGGATGAGTAATACGTTAATATTACTTTTCGTGGCATTTATTTTATGTTAAATAGCTGTTACCTGCGACTTCGTCCACGTGGAGCTGAACAAAAAAGTGTTTATTCAATTCGCAAAGTTTACGAAAACTTAATAATTATGTATTCCACGTAAAGAAATACCTATGCTATAAGTATAATGTCATTCTTCTACTTTGTGAATCGATGTTTGTTTTTTGTTTTATTTTTCTTTTTTTTTGTCGAGCAATTGTGAGAGGGATGCATGACCTTTGACACTGTCGATGGGGAGAGGACTGTAAAATCATTAAGATCAAAGGACATGAACGAGAAATGTCACGAGCGGCAGCAACCTAATCAAACAAAAAAAGTTTGATGTAACTGCTAGAAATCGTTGAGACAGAAGGCTCACGAAATAAAATGATCCCTATTTGAATCGGATATTATTCACTATTCATTGGTTTTAATTTTATTTTCACGGAACCCTATTTTTTTCTAAAATAAAAGTAGCCTAAGTTACTCCTTGTAACGTTAGTTATCTGCCAATGAAAGTTCCGTCAAAATTGGTCGAGATTAGCCGGAACAAACAGACAGACAAAAATTTTAAAAATTGATTTTTTCATATAAGTACCGTATATACTTTAAATGCATTTAGTAAAAAATGGGCTTTTTTTCAAATTACAGACACTTCATTTTTATTTACATGTATAGATTATCGACCAATTTCATAACATCAGAAGAAGGAAGGATATATTCTTATATATATTTTTTTTTAATATTTTTATTTTCTAATAAATATTTTTAAAAAAACTGTAAATAGTCTTTAATTTTGTTCATTTCAATCACTTTTCAATTGTAATTACAAAATGCATTATCTTCCAAATATATTTAAGCATATAATATATTCAATATTGGATTGTTTATAGTAATAAAATCTTAGGATTAAAGTAAAAAAAAAAACGTAAATCCACGTTGTTTTTGTAGATATTTACACCAAATATATTTTTTGTATTATAATTTAACAATTAAGTTGCAATTCTATTCTTAGTGGTGTTTTTTGATAAATGTCAAATTTTTATTATGCTATGAAATACTATCCAAAAAATATTTGTTTTCACAAATGTTGTTTGTATGTGAATTGTAAGTAGTTTGTGAATAAGTGTATATTTTATATGTGTATATATATATATATATATGAGAGAGAGAGAGACCCTTTCGTCTTGTATTGAGGATATATACATAAAAGTAGTATTCAGAGGTCAAATTAGTCATAATAAGGTTTGTAAAAAAATAAATTGTGGAAAACTTACCTTTATACAAATGTGTATTTTTGGAAAAAAAACACTAAAAAGACCATAATTTTATACTACATTTGATATAATTTAAAAATTGCTTCAAAAACCTCAAAAGAAGTTTTAATATTTTCGTTTCATCATTAAATATTTATAGTGTGGTTCTATGTTAAAAATAAAAGTACTGTATTACAATTAAAGTATTGCAATATTGGCAAAATATCACATAAATAACTACCTTTAACAACCAATTTTAACCATACTTTTTGTTTTAAGACAATACATTTATCATAAATTTTTTGTATACTTAAAATATGCAATATTTTTATTTTCGTAAAGAAACAGATATAAATATAATAAATAAAGAAAGAAAGTAAAGAAAAAATAACGTAAATAAATAAGTATTAAATAAGCAAATAAATGAGTATTTATTTTTTGTAATATATTTCCCCTTTAACTTTTTATTCATCAGTATGTAAATGCTTATTTAAATTCAATTTATATAACTGTAAAATTTTTATTCCAACTTAAAAAAAGGTAATTGGTTATTTCACTCTATTCATTAAAATACATAATTTCTATGCATATTTATTTATAAAAATAAATCATAATAATTTTTTTCGAGATAATTTAATAAAAAAGTCATTTACTTTAAATAGCATTTAAATACAAATACATTATATAAGTGACTATGTTATTATGTATTTGTTTCAATAAACAAGCCATGTTACTTTGGGGATTTATTTTGAAATTAAGACTAAAAGAACTAAGTTGCATTATAAGGCAGCACAAGGGACCACGTAATTTTGAGCTTCGATCAAGTGACAAGGACGACATCTGAACTGTGATCCCACTCCTCAAACTATCACACCACACTAACGGGAGGACTTTGAGCTCTACAGATTTAGCATGAATCCCCCACCTACATTGCAGATTTTCAGTGACACCAGGACATGAACCTGAAACCTGCCGGGCACGACTTTGTGACATTAACGTCTTGGTCAGTAATTCTAAAGTGGGCCCTACGGACCCCCAGGGGTCCGCTCAAGTTTTAATATAAAATAAAAATAAACAACAATATTTCCCTCGGATATTCCCGACTGGGTGTTGAACGTTTTTGCATTTGGACTAACTCGGATCTCAAACGCAGCGTAATCCATACTAATACAGAAGCATCTTATTGAAATATCCCCAAATGAGGGTTAATATTAATATTAACGTCGCACTGTTCAGCTACCCCCAAATGAGGGACTTTAAACAATGTGTGTTTAAACAAGGGTACCACAAACATTGTTTACAAAAAAAATTCCAATTTTATATCCTGTGTAATGGGTTATTGTACAGAAGGTGTTGACTACTTTACCGTCTTCCAATTTATTACAACTTGGATTCAGTGACGAAAAAAACCTCATCAAAAAAAAAAAAGGAAACCGACTTAAGAACTAAAAACTAGTGCTCGTGGGGATTTGACTGCTACTCACAAACATTGAGATGGACATAAATGCACTCATAACATCTCATCAAGTTTATCCAAATCATTATTTTTTGTAACTCTTTATTTTCCGCATTAAGATTAACTGCAATTCTTTTCGTGCAATATGTTTTATGTGAATCATTACATTCAAAATTAAGAGATACATATATAAATAAAATACTCAACTTTGGGAAATTTAATCCGTTAGAGCAAATTAATTAAAATGGCACTTTAAGTACTGCCAGTCTACAAAGATCTAAGGTATTCTCATATCTCATAATACGAAAAGACCAAATGGCTTTTTTAAAGCTGTTTTAACTCGTAAAAATATCAAATAACTGGAAAACGCTAATATTTTACAGCAGAAAATATTTATTTTTAAAGATTATTAAACCTTTTTAGTTTATTTACTTTTTTTACGTATAAAAACAGCTTTTGCACACACACTGAATTTGATGATATTCAAAGAAACAGTTTTTCTTTTCATTAATACACAACAATTCATTATACGTTGTGCATTTTGAGTGAGGTTTTGATTGAATGTTTTTAAAACTCTTTTTCCTGGGGTTGGAAAAGCTGCATTTTCCTAACTAGAAATACTGCACACATTGAGTCTTGTTCAGTCTCTTGACTGTCATCTTAATAAACTAACGAAAATTCCGGAAGATTATTTGCTGCGATTTCTTCATCTGAAAAATAATTTGTTAGTACATCACTGGTTTCAGATGGTATGCTTTGTAATAAATCCAAAGCGTCTTGAATTTTAAACGTCTCTATTCCAGTCTTTCTAAGGAAAAGAAATAATAATAATAATAGAACTTTGAAAATTTCTAATCATTGTTAAATCTCAGTTGCCCATAAGGAAATTAAATTATTGTTAATTTTTGAAATAAGAATATATACTTCATTTAATTGCGCGGCAAAAAATAAAAAATCAGATTCAAAACTCAAAATTTTTTGAAAAAGTTAAAATGAAACAATAAAAGAGCAAAACAGAAAAAAAAAGTTAAGTTAAAAAGAAATGCCAAAAAAAAGTATAAGTCTATTGCACTATAGTAACGCCCAGTGGCTGTCGGTACTTATAAGTACCACAAAGTTAACCGACTGTAAATATAATTATATACACTGTTCACATAAAATAAACAGTCAAATTGTTTTTCTAAAACCTTCATTAACACATGAAAAAAATAAGACACACTTACCTTTTGACATTAACTACTTTTTCGAAACAAAAATGGTGATCTTCGCAATCCGATCAAAAAGTCAGCTAAAAACTTAACTTCTGCTATAAATCTATTCACCTTCTCCGCTAAAATACTCATCATAGAACCCGTATACTGCCATATATCTAGGAAGAATGGATTTAAAAGAATATCCCTGCTAAGCATCGTGAGAGTATTCGTTACACGGAGAGAGTATTCGTTACAGAGTTACCCGGAGTACGTGCTCGTTAAATCAGTGGGTCCGAAAGTCTTGTAGGCTTAATCACAAGTGCAGGGGACTGAAGAATATTTCCCTCCCATTCAGTTCCATGCCTAAATTGTGGAGGTGGAGATAGGTTTTGTCACCATCTATCATCCCTTCGGGGAATTTCACCGAGCTAATTCGTACTGTCACCTGTATTGTGCTCAAAGCCAAGGCCAACGACAGGCGTACTTCTAGCCGCTTGCCACGATGAATTTCGTGGGCCTCGATCTGACTACGTCATACAGGTGGCATGAGCAACAACAACAACAGAGTATTCGTAAGAATAGTTATTCTATGTAATTTTAAAGTTAGTGGTACTTATAAGTACCATCAGTACATAAAAAGCCAAGTTTTATTCTAAACAAAAGTTTTAATTTCAATAAATAATTCTTCACAAAATGTATTTTTAAATTTGTAATTTTTATAGTATGCACTTATGCAGCTTTTCACTTGGTATTGTTTTGATTTTAAAAAAGGTCCGTGTGCAAGTTTGACTATAAAAAGGGGTCCATGAGCGTAAAAGGCTTAGGAACCACTGCTCTAGGTTTTCGCTGCAAAGATATAAGAAAAATTATCCATGAATAAAAAGTTATTTAGTAACAAGTGATGATAATAACAAAACAAAACAAAAAATCTTTAAATCTCCATATTTTTACATACAAAGAAACTAGAGTATATAATAGGAAAGAGATTCATAAATTTTGTTGACAGACAGACTGTTTGATTACTTACGGGTCGTGAATTTTAAATACAATCTTCCTTCAAGCCATCGAAAGGAAGCACAAAAAGAAAATTAAGTTTTACCATCAATGAATAAAAAGTGAATCTTTCTTCGGCAAGAAAAAAAATCAATTCCCGAGACGGAAATGAAATCTCATGCATTTTGAGCAATCATGCAGATTGGTCGTAATCTTGCCAAAGAAAATCAAACTGTTTCCACTGAAGGAAAATGCAGAAAAAGGTACATAAATCGCATTTTAGATACCGAAGATTTAAAAGACACTTCAAACTGCAAAGAAGTTTTATTCATACGACATGGGACTGAATTGCGTGCGATGTTGAGAAAATTCAGCTCCTAGGAAATATACCCTGGCCCATTTTTCAAGAAGATTACTCTACTCCAAAGAGTACATAGAGAAGATCCCTGGAAAGAAAAGAAGATAAAGAAGATAAAACGAAATCTTAAAGTTCCTTTTTCTAAATTTAACAATCTTCGTTTTGAGCGTCTATTTGTGCTGCAAATAATGGCTTCTTATCTATGCCGTGCCCAAAGTTCTAATAGAAAAACTATATGAAGGCAAAAAACAAATTAGTACGGAAAAAAAAACGAAATACTTCACAGAATTTATTCAATTTTATGTTAATTATTATAAACTCATTTAAATACCATAAGTTTTAAAAAATTTCGTTTAAATATATGTTTTGAAATATTTTGATATTTCTTTGTGTTAAATGACATGATAATATTATCTCAAGAATATATGTTATTTCGAATCGCATAACTTAATCATTTTCTTTGTCTAACGATTGATTATATTGTGTTATAATACTTTAAATATATTGAGAAAAAACTCCTTTAGAGCGTCATTTATGTAATTTGTAAGAAAAAAAGTGTAATTATTCAATAATTCTTACATAAAAAAGCTTCCTAATATGTACAAAAATGTCATGAAGTCCCTGTAAAATCAACAAATATAACTGTTACACATACAATGCTAAAAGTTAGAGAATTTTATGTTATAAAAAAGACATATTTTATTTTTAAATTTTGTGTTTTGTTTAAAAGAGGCTTTTTAATTAATAAAATTAACCGAACTGTATGGATTACAACATTTTTAGTCTCTGAAATTTTTCTCTGTATGTAAAAAAATATTTGTATATATTGTGTTTTTTTCATCTTATGTAGAACAGAGTATGACGCGCGCTTATAATAAAGCGTTTTCAGAAAAGTAAAATAACATATACTAAATGCTTACTGGATTCTTACCACCCCATATTAATTTAAAAACGGTTATATATATTGTCTTTAATTAGAAGTTTCGAAGCTTTTTTAATTCATATGGCCCTTGCCATGCCTTATGGTCTTGCATAGACTCCTCCTTACTGACTTAATGTTTACAAATTTACCAACTTAAATGTCTTTTTGACAGCTGGAATAAAGGTACCTACTTTAAAAGATTTGAATTTCTAACTGTAGTGAAATATTGTATTTAAAATTAAAAACATGTTATTTAATTAAAATTTAATTAATACATGAAATAACTGTTACATAAAATAACTGAAGAATGAATAAATGCTTTTAAGAGGTGTCGGAAAGTTGAAATTTTATTTTTTTACAATTTGGTATTTTTACATTTTTAAATTGTATTGATTTTAGCCTTTCTAAAATTACCTTATTTTAACATCTAGGGTAACTAGAAACCCTTAAAACCTATTTTTAAATAATCGTTGGAACTGGGCCCCGCCCATTTGAATGGCGAAAAATGTAAACAAAGTACTTCGTTTTTAATTGAGCCTTTTATTTTTTTTATTTCCTAGTCCATATTAGAAGTCTCACTGTATACATAAAAATCAATTTATCTCAAAATGTAAATTTTGATGTTCGACGTGCCTTTTCTGAGAAACTACTGTTCGCAGGTATGCTAATTTCTTATGATATATTTATAATGATGACTAATACATTCTGAAAAAATTTTTTTTGTAAAAAAAACTCAACTGTACTTTTTTTTTGTGAAAAATGGGTCAAATTTCACTATGTTTGATAAAATATATTATAAATTATGAAAAAGTTCAAAATTAGCTAAAAACTTATTTCAGAATAATGGGAAAGATATACTTTAATTGTATGAAAAATTTCAAACATGTGCATATAGAAGATTCTGAGAAAAGATACATCGAAAACAGAGCCCATTAAACTTTGTAGATATAGAGGTTTCCTACTCTTTGGGAGGTAAGTATGTAGTGCTACAATAACAAATTTTCAACATTTGGCATCAATCTTGTCAAGTTTTACACTAAATCTCCTCTTTCAGAAACGTTAACTCTTTTTTTTTTCTTTTGGAGATTGCCAACTGCGCTGAAAAAAAAAATCCTTTTCACTACAAAAATCAATTAAAAACTTTATTACGTTTTTTCCATAATTCGGGATGTATAACAGGTATGTCTTTTTAAAAGTTAAAATAGCTGACATCCATTCTAAACTTTACTTTAAGATCTTCGTTAGTGCTCATTCTGATCAGTTCCTCTAGTAATAATTTTAACATTTGTTGCTGTTAATTCTTATGAAACTATATGAATAAGATCACTCTCTCATTTTCTGTTTCTTTATCTCAGTTCGCTAGATATATTTTTATTTGAGATTAAAAATCATTTCCCTTTATGTAAATATAAAAACAAAAGAAGGTTAGAACCTGATAACTTCATATTCGTAACCGTGTAACTTACCCACTATATTAAGATGAGCATCGACGTATGAAGGCTGTTACTGGTTTATATAGATACCACCACCCCACACTCCCTTGCCAGTGATTCGGCGAATAGGCGGACGAACGATAGCATAGTTATGGCAAGCGTGTGGGTTGCTGTGGCATTTTGAGTGCGATGACTTGTGTCATTCGTGTGTGCCGGCTTTGTTGGCTGCGTCATGTGTCTGACGGCTTGGTTGCATTTGTGGTGGATAGACTGCTGTAGTAAGGTTGCGGTTCTCTTTGTTCGAGCAGGGTCATCAATGAAGGAGAATAGAACTCATTACCTTCTGATCCGAAACCGAGTAAGATGATCACCGTAGTACGGAGGCTGTTACTGGTTTATATAGATACCACCACCACACATACATTTTTATTATTTTCAGAAATATCGAGAAACATCAACGGTTTTTTTAAAATAAAAAATATATTAGATTTTTCTTTCAACTTAAATGAGTGCATTCGAAACCATTCGCTTAAAATGATTAATTAAACTGCCCTTTTCCTTTTTTTTCAAAATAATTCAAACAAAAGTAATACAGATATTTATATTCATAAAAAAATTTCTATTCACAACTTTCACGACTTAGTTAACCAAGCCTTCTAAAATTGTAATTTTTGAAAAGTTTTCTTTGTAGTAAGTGACATGTTTACTTAATAAAGAACACAAACTGCTTTAATCTTTAACCAGTTTATTCAATTTTTGAAAAGTCAATATGAAAATAAATTACATATTTGCAATGCTTTAACATGACCTGACTTTATGAAGATAAGAATAATTTTTACTTCTTGTAATCTCTGAATAACAGATTATTATAATAACAGGGTCCTATTTAGGTATATATAATGTGTATATCATGTAAAGTATCTCTGACATCAGTAACACACCCATGACGCTCTCTAGTTCCTTTGTTCCTCTTCGATGCCGTATTTTTTTCTCTTATCCACTTCAATTAATATATCAATATTCATTTGCATATTTCATGGTTCTTTGGCGATGCAAATTTCTCATACTAAACACTTTTAGTAAAGCAGCTCCTGAGGGTAGTTAAGAAAAATGTGATTCAGAGCAAGTTATAATTTATTTTTTCTTAAATTATAATTCAAGAGTTAGTATATTTCCCGACATAATAGTTTCATTCATGCATATCATATTGACAGTTTCTTAATTTAGACAGAATTATGAAACATGAAACTCAGGTAAAATATAAGATAATCATTTCAAAACAGTTTTCTTTAATTATGCCTTGAAATTATTTTAAACTCCACAGCATTGCTATTGATATTTGTAAAAATGCTTTTTTTTAAATTGGAACTATGACATCCTAAGAAATTGAATGTATATTTTTCCTAATCATAACTTTTCAAGCAGCAATTTACAAAAATATATTTTTTGAAAAAAAAAAATATTGGTAAATTTTTACTAGAAGCATTAATAAATAATAAGAAAATTTTTTTAAAAAAATTAAAAACTATGAAGTTTATTAAAAATTTAAAATTGACATTTACTTGAAAAGTAAAATTGAATCAATGAATATTGTAACAAATCTGATGTGCCTTTCTGTGCCCGTGGTGACAGAGTGATCATGGTTATGGTCCATATGTCAGGTGTGGAGTGAGTAATAGTTTATTAATGATGCACTATACATTAACACGATGGCTATTGGCCACGGACTTCGTAACTGTCAACCACAGTCAAGTGACTAAGACTACACCTGAGCTGGCACACCCTCTCCAAAGTAATACACCACGCAAACGAGAAAACATTTTATTCGAAATTAACATGCACCAGCCACTCTACATGGCACTAGGTCAGTGTTTCTCAAACTTTCAATATTGGTGACCAATATTCAATCATAATGTTCATTGTGCCTCCCTCCATGCAATACCAGTGCATTTCATTTAGTAACACTATACATTGGCGCTACAACTATAATACGACTTAAGCCTCTTAAGTGCCACCAACGTATATAAACATCTCGCTGAGACAAAGCGTTAATTGCGTCAGACGTATATATACGTCTTTCCGAAGTACGATCTTTTCTATGCACTGTTTTTCGTAAAATTATTCCAAAGGCTTTGAAATGTAATAAAAGGAGCTTGACAATGTTGGCGAAGGATTTACTTATTTCAGAGGATTTGCCTATCTATTCCTCCCCGCCCCATTTACATCACACACGTGTCCCTACGTGGAAACGATGGCATTGTGGAGCGAGTCATGTAAATTTGATCGGCAGTTAAGGGATTAATTATCAAGAATACTGCCAATTCTTGCGTATTTTTGGTATGACAAGCCTATGGGTCGCTGGTAATTATTAAGCTTGTTCTTAACTTAGTATTGCTAAATTAATCTCAAAACACATTGTGCAGTGTTGATACATTTATAAGTGCATTATATCAGTGTAATATTTTATTTTTTATTGTGTCGTAATGTATTTTGTTTGTTTACTTTCAGTAAATTAGTAATTTTTTTAAAATAATCTTTTCTTTCCAACTTTTCAATAGGCTTGCGCCCCCTTCGTAGAATTATCACGCCCCCAAAGGAGACGCACCCTACAGTTTGAGAAACGCTGCACTAGGCTCAAACTTTTGATAAGTCGTCCATGAGCTCGTAGCAATAAGTACTAGGCTACTTTGGGCATTATCGAGGTGTGGAAGTGTTTACAGTCAAATGTCATTCAAGTTATTTGACAGGAGTTTACAATTACAAGGTCCATTGGCACTAGCGTAGATAGTCCTTATAATTCCTATATCAAAGTTCTTACGGGGCCCTTTTTAAGGGCCCCTTAATATTTTGCTCGCATGCTTTGGGGCCCCTAAAGCTTGAGGGTCCGTATAATCGATGCGGCTGATACGGCGGCAGATACGCCACTATTCAATAGTAACTTTGAGATGAGACGTTAATAAACAGTATAAGAACGATTGATGTAACCTTGCAAAGACGCAGCTAAATTTATTTAAGAATTAACAAGCCAAAATAAAGCCAAGAGCTAACCAGCTTGTTAGGACACGCGAATACTCATTTTCCATTGTTTTCTTTTTTTGATTAAATTAACACAAATGTATTATTATACTAGCCTAATTTAAAAATTTAAAACGAAAAATTGGTAGATGTTTTACAGAAAAAAAAAATACCTTCCCAGCATCATTAAAATATTGGAGTAGATTTCAAAAATCACTCTATTTAATATTATGCCTGGATGCGATCCAATTCATATACGTTCTGAAATTAAAACTTTCTTACGCATGCAAATATCCCCCTAATTATACATCATACTGAAAGCTAATTCCTTCCACGGGCACAGATTTTAATCTAATTTCTACGCTAAGGGGGAAAAAACCTTTTCAGAACCTGAATAAGAAAAGAAGGAGAAGAAATAAATTTTCCCATTGCGTTTTCAGCGAGGTGCGAATACTCCTCTATAAATATGCAAAGCCATATCTAAGAACCCATTTCGGTATTTTACTTCATGAAATATTCCCCGGAATGAAGACCACTGCTTAGCATTTTCGATACCGTGACGGAGACAATTTACACCACAGTTAGCATTGCCCTTCTATGACATGGATCAGAGACACCTTCTTTGTGAATAACTTGAGCCTTGAGGCAGTACACAGTCCCCGTATATTGCTTTTGTAAAGAACGGGGTAAAATAGACCGAGCAACCATGTACTGTATAATTCGCAGAAGATTGTTGCTATTCACGCGAGATTCTCATCTTCATAAATTGGATGTTTTAGTTGACACCAGTGCATGATTCAGTCATTAACGTCACTTGTCTGAAATGCTAACGTGTGTAGGCCTGTTTCTTAGTCCCCAATTAGTAAGATTTTTAGAAGGTTTTTATAGTTAAGCTGAATGAATGTGTATTTATTCGTG
This sequence comes from Trichonephila inaurata madagascariensis, assembly GCA_019973955.1. NCBI lineage: Eukaryota > Metazoa > Arthropoda > Arachnida > Araneae > Nephilidae > Trichonephila > Trichonephila inaurata. The sequence goes on along the minus strand of BMAV01000902.1, from coordinate 338,895 downwards.
GATGCAATACGAGTTATCAATGCTTAACGATAAATATTAAACCTAGCTATTTTCGGTGTTATACAAAATAGCCAACTACTGTGTGTATAAGGGAAAGTTCTGTCATTTTTTCCAGGGCTGCGAACCTTAATTCAACCGAAAACCGGAAAAAACCGTTATTTTGGTCGGAAAGAAAACCAGAACTGAACCGAAAAAAAATATCGGTTTATTTTGGTTCGATGTATCTTCAGTCATTTTGTTTCTGTAACCATCTAATCAATATTTTTTTAATTTAACATCAACCCTATAATCATCATTATTACAAGTACATTCCAACTGGATTTTTTTGTTTTAATGTTTGCTATTAATTTAAGATTTGTAATATTCACTTGTAATATTCTAAATTTTGATAGAATTACATTTAATGCTTGATAGAATTACATTTTTGGTACAAGTAAGAATATACATAAAGTAAAATGTTTCATTCGGAGCTGAACCGAAAACCATTATTTTTGGTGAAACGAAAATGCCGGAGCTGAACCCATATTAGTATTTTTAGTTGAACCGAAATGAAAACTTGAACAAAAAAAATTACGGTTCCAAGCCCTAGTTTTTTCTTTTTAAAAAAATTTTTCCTTTTTTTTTTAATTTAAAATTTACTTTAAAATATATTGTTTTTTGGTAGTTACAAATGTATGCCAGCATACTATCAACTTATCTATTAACTTATCTCAACTTATCCCTCCAGGAAAAGAAGTCCTCTGTTTTTGATGCAAAATATTCTTCCACCGCCCTTTGTAGACCCTCATAATTTATACATTCATTTCCATCAAGAAAGTTTTGCAGCAACCGGAACAGATGATAAACAGATGGTGTATTATCAGGTGAATATGTTGCCTCTGGTAAAGTTTCCCAATCCAACTTTGCAATTTTTTTGTGCGGCTTATTTTTACCACGAGTGGTCTAACGTTGTCATAATTAAGAATTTCATTATTTCTATTGGACGAAAATGGATATTTACGTTGAATTGTCCTATTCAAAACATCAAGTTGCGCACAGTAAGTATCAACATGACCATATAATTTTCTTTCAGCAACTCATAGTGTACATTTGCTGTTTCACCAATAAAACAACACACACTTGTTCTGATCACGCTTTCTTTCAAAGCAGTCTCAGTGGTGTTTCCCCTTTGTAAACATATACTTTTTTTAAGTGATAACTTCTTTTAGCCCGTTGTGCTGAAGAGTAAACTTGAATGAACGTCACGTTCAGGTTTGTAACGCTCATTTGACATGTTTCGTCTTAAGTCGGAAATTTCTTCTCGTCCACCCCTTCCTACAAGGTCATCCCCCTTTGGTTCACATGACCAAAAGAGGGACGTTATCCCGGGTTTTGAGTAGTACTCTGTCTTCCTTCTCGAAGGCTTACTTAATTAGTTAATCTTCCCTCATTTATTTATTATTCAAGACATATCAGTAGGAATAACTAAACAGAAATGTACGATATTTATATTTTTGTATAACTTTATTCTTGCTTCATTATTGAATGTCTTTCTTTTTAGTTTTGAGGGTACGATGTAATAAATTACAGCATTTTGCTAACATCCCTAATTATGTATAAATTTAAGATATTTTGTTTTATGAGAGAAATTAGTGCTTCAGTGGGAAATTAGTGTTTTGTTTATTCTATCAAATATTTTAATTATCTTAAAAATATTAAAATTTTTATTAATAACTTATAATTTAAAGCTGTGCACATTTTATAATAATGCATCGGTATTGTTGTGTGCCCAAATCGTCGACTAATAAACTTTGCAACCATAGGTTTCGGTTTTTTGTTTCCTAAAATATGAACAGTTGATGCAAACTTCAAAATAGACAATTCCTAGGGATTTTAAAAATAAATCAGATGATATTTCAATAGAAGGGTATTAAATTTTAAAGAACATAGCGAGTTATTGCATCCATAATATAAAATTCGAATGCTACGATTACAAATATAGATTTGTTGTAGATAAAAAATCAATTTCGATTGAGAAAAAATCGAAGGGACAAAATATTTGAGACTTTTGGATAGAAAAAGTTTAAAAATGTTTACAGATATTGTTAAGAAAATCATTTCAACGCAACATCTTATTTTTAATTTGTTTATCGAAAAGATTCGAGTTAAAATATCTTAAAATTGATTGCCAATTATCTTGCTTTACAAGCATAACAGAAACATATCTGGAATTACATGAATTGTGGAATGGATTGCATTAGTTTCCTTCATCTTCTGTGAACTGAAACACTATTTTCGTTTTTAAAAAAGTATTTATTACATTCGGGAATATATATGTTTAAATAATTATTCAAAATAGCGCAATGAAGAAATTTCAACGTTCATGGGTAATCGAAAAATGAAGGAACAAGTTCAATATAAAGACATTTTTAAAAAATTCGGCATTTTTTTTTTTTTTTTTTTGCCACGGGTGGCAAAAAATAAAGCAAGGGGGGGCAAAAAGCCCCCCCCCCGTTCCTCCCCACACCACTCTAAAACCACATGAAACGCGGTATTTGTCTCCCTCCTCCACCAGTACTTCAACTAAATGGGGCTCCCTCCTACCTCTTTCTACGAAAATGAATGGCGGGATTATTTTAAACCCTAGTAGAAGCATGAAAATGAAACGTAATATTTTTTTAAAAAAATAGCTTTAGAGAGAGAAAGAGAAATCCTACACTAAAATTAAAATTAAAACGAAGAAAAAAGATAAATTTTTATAGAAGTAATTAAATAGTATAATTATCATTAGCAATATTGCAGTGAATTTAAGAATAAAAATCTATTTTTTTTTAGATATTTAAATAATTTTGAATCTAAAGAATTTATTACCTATTTCAGCTACTATAAACCTATTGTTTCCTTCTTAGAATACAATTAATTAAAAAATATGATTATACATTTCTCAAAAAATATTACTTTATGTGAGTACATACATATGAATGAATAAATTTATATGACAATACTAATAACTCCTGTGGCTTTTTATTCTCCTAACTAATCCATGAAACAAAATTACAAATTTTGAAGTTATCACTTCTATCGTGTGGTCATAATCGCACACACTCGTTTTTTCTAACTATGCGTTTATACACTACCCACTTTTCATTTCCAATCATCAAGTGTCCAAAAACGGTTCCCTTTTGAGACGAACAGGATGTAAAGAGTATATCGAAATAATGTTTATTATTATTATTTTTATTTGCTTAATTCATGTGACATCCAAACAGAGAGTTTCAACACGAAACCAAACCTTTTAATGTGATCCGAAGGAGTTGTGTGATAAATTCGAAGCTGGAAGCCTACCTCTGTGGGATTTATCCTGAGCATACTGCGAGGCACTTTGTCATTGGCATCTGATGGCCTTCCGATTCGTACTTCAAATTTCGAAGAAAGATTACCCAAATGATACTACGCAAACCATATTTGGTATGTTCGAGCTGTTACTGCATCTTCTCCAAATACGTCAAACATGTTTTCTTTTTCTTTTTTTTTTGCCTTCATCATGTTATTCACACAACAAAAAATGTATTCTTATAAATGCAATTTTTCTTCACTCATGTTGATGGTTTTGCGAGTTTAAGCAAATTCTTTGAAATACAAAAAAAAATGTATATAAATCATCAACAATATGCTAATCTATCTGTTAAAACTGGCTTGTGACAAATCAGAATTCTTGCGAAGGATCGACAATACATCTAAGTGCACATGTTCAAAAAAGACACCTTATACCCACACAATAGAATTATTCAAGAATTTTTAGTAATTATAACATTCTTAATTAATAATTAGTTAATTTTTCCCATTTTTCCTTCTGTGTTTTTTTAATTCATTATTAACCATACGTATTTGAAGATTGTTGCAATTCACATGAGATTCTCATTTTCATAAATTGAATGTTTTAGTTGAGACCATTGATGCATTTGTTTATTTCATACAATTTTTTTTTTTATTCAATAAAGTATTTTCTTTTATTTGTTGCATTCTCATTTGTTCACTAAATCACAATATATATCTTGTACAATACAACTTTTTAACCATTATTCAACTAAAGGTATGCTTCTTACAAATACAAATATATAACTATAAGGAATTAACAAATAAACTATTTTATCTTTTTATTTATTTAAAATTTATTCAAAAATTCCTACATGACTTCAGCCTTTGAATAACGATTTCAATTAAAATTAGTACAAAGTGAGAGAGGAAGAAAGATAATATATTCGGTTTTAAAATGAAACATCAGTTTTTCCTCATGCTTGTTTGCGACTCTGAAGCGCACCATTAATAAAACTTGTCACCAAAAGATGAGCAAAACAAATATCGCTTTCACTTTAATTTAGTTTATTATTTAGAAAAAGAAAATTTAGATTTCACTCACAGAATTTTTTTATCCTGCTGGGATTAGGAGATATATTTCCAAGCGCTAATTAAAGATACTATGTTACTTCGCAGCTAAAATGTTTATCTATTCATTTTTGTTTTCTTGACACGTTATTCATTTTCTACATTTTCTAATGAAAGCGGCAGCTAAAAGAATTTTTTTTCTAAAATCTGGCTATATATAAAATACATTTATGTATTTCTTACTATTAGTTTGTATTCTAAAACAGTAATAGTTAGTGTGTTAAAAGTTGTTATTGATTTGGTTTTATGCAATAGTTTTCTTACAGTTCATTTACATATTTTTCAATTTTCACCTTGTTAAAATTTAAAAAGTTCGATGTATTCTCCTACAAAACTGTTTGTTTTCATTTATCAGTGTCTAACTGAATTGAAGTGTTTCATTTATAAAAGAATTATTCATAAATAACCCCTTTAATACTTTTTTTTCTAAATGTTAAAGGAAGTTGACTAATGATTTACATGTGTAGTAGCTCAATTTAAAAGGTCGTAAATATAATTTAAATAGATGATAAAACTTTTTTCAAAGCTCCAATGAATTTCTTTTTAGGAATGCAGATAATTCGCATTCAATAAGAATTGCGCTGTTTTCATTGAAAAGACTTACTCACATCATTACTATTGAAAAATTCTAAAAGAATGTGTGCTTATGACCACACAATTGAAGTGATAACTTCAAATTTTGTTATGTTACTTCAGGAATTAGTTCGGTGATTAAAAAACAAGGGGATATTAGTATTGTTCTATAAAATTCTTTACACATATATGTCTGCACTCATAAAGTAATATTTTTGTGCGAAATATGCAGTCATATTTGTGAATTAATTGTATTTCAAGAATGAAACAATAGGTTTCTGGTAGCTGAAATAGGTTATAAATATTTTGGATTCAAAATTTTACTTAAATATTTATAAAAAAAAAATTCCGTCAAGCGTTGTTTTGTAATTCCTCGTGCTTTTATTTGGATCATTTGACATAATTAAATTGAATTTTGGTTTTCAAAAATCAACTAAAGGTTTTGATTTGTCTTTTGTAAAATCTACTTTAAAATTCTGACTTAAAATCATAAGTAAATTGTTCAGAAGATCCGATCCGGTTTTGCGAATTTTGGTTGTAATTTAACAATATTCAATTATATCCATCAATTAATTTAAGCAAATGAATAGTAAGATAGGTAGTTGAATGGGAAGAGAGGAATCTAGGTCAATACCTTTAAAACGGGATTTAATGAGAAGATTTATATCACATAATCTCTAGCTTATACAAGTTCTTTTGTTGACAGTTTGACAGCTTTGTACAAATATACCCAGTGTTACTGCAATTAAGTCTTCTTAATTATACTTTGTTTTCTTATATTTAAATTAATTAATGTAACTTTTTCTTCTGTATACTTAACTTAATTATTTAAAATTTTAAATTGTTTTAAGTTTCTTTTTAAACTCAAAGTATATTTAAGTAATGTGATTAACAGAATTATTTGTTCATTGCTGTTCTAATTCGCTTACAAAAATAGATTTTTATTCTTAAACTCTCTACAATATTGCTAATGATAATTATACTATTTACTTAGTTCTAAAAAAAATTGTTCTTTTTCTGCATTTTATGTTCAATTTTAATGTAGGATTCTCTCTCTCTAAGCCTATTTTTTAAAAAAATATTGCATGTTTCTTTTTAATGTTTCAACTAGAATTAAAAAGAATCCGGCATTCATGTTCGTAGAAAGAAGTGGTGGTGGGAGGGGGGCTCACTTAGATCGAAGCTATTAACTTTACTTTAACAGCGTATTGGTGAGGGAACAAACTGCTGGGTTTCATGTCGTTTCGTAGTGGCGGGGGATGGGGAAAACATTCTTTCGTTTCTATTTAGGGGTGCGTATGTCACGGACAATTTTATCCGAGCACATTTTCCGACTAAAGCCGAATGAACGTTGCAAACCTGAGCGTGACGTTTATTCAAGTTCACTGACTAGCTAAAGCCACATATAGAAGTTATCACTTCAAAAACTTCAAGTCCTCTCTTGAGGTTGGTGAAAGGGGAAAATAGATGGGAGGCTCCTGACCCCTCCCCCAAAAGGGTTTCCTCTCTCAAAATTGATGTGGAAGTGACTCAAATTGTACTGTCATCTGGATGGTACTCAAAGCTACGACGAACGAAAGGCGTATGATCTATACCAGCTATACTCAACCTACGGCCCGCGGGCTGCATATGGCCTACCGGGCGTTTCTGGGTGGTCCGGTCATAGCCCGTTGAACTAAAAAGTTCAATTTTTTAAGAAAGATGTATTAAACATTTTGCCGCAAATTCTATCAATCGAGCAATTTAACATCTCAATTATGCTGTCAATGTCATACAGTTACAAATTGCTTTTTTTTTGTAATTAATAACAAATAACAGTGGAGCAGGAAACCTGAACTGTAGTAGTGGTAATTTTATGGCTGAAGCTAAGCTTTAATTATAAAGAAATATTTAAGATTTCAGTCAGAAATTCAATCAAAACTCTTTGTTGCCATTTTGCACTTGATAAATTAATATCTGAAATAAAAATATGAGAGGCTTTGTCGAAAGACAGAAATCAAATTATCAAACAGTATGGCAGCTTTGTTTGTATAACAGTAGAATTTAAACTAGGGCCTTAGTGAAGGATGAAAGGAAATTGAAACTGTCCCATAACTCAGTAAAAAAAGGCATAAAACCGAAAACTTGTGCTTGATAGATATTAATATAGTATCAAAAGCCAAAAATGAGTTTTAATGTTTTGATCAATTTTACACATTTTAAATATGATACATTGGCCTTGATCATGTAATGTTGTTTCCATTAATTCTCATGCTGTGGCCCGCATGAAATATTTGTTATGAGTGTGGCCTGACGGGAAAAAAAGGTCCATTACCCCTGGTATAAACTATGTATAACATAGTTTTGATACTCGTTTAATTTCTATGTAATTTTAATTTAGGGTTCAAAATAAATTTCTGTGACTAATTCCTAGCATAAATCAACATACCTAAAATAATTTGCATTTTTTAGGTATTTCCAATTTTAGGCCTAAGGATTTGCCTTTTATTTTTTATCGAATAAAATTTTTAAATACTTTGAATATTTTTGCTCTTTGTTTTCTAAATTTGGTCATATTTTGTTATTAATTTTTGCATTCAATCAAAATCTTTAAAATTTAATGCAAATTCGTGACTTTGTACCATAAAAGATTTTGAACGGAGCAGATTCTTGAAATAAATGTTTTATTTATGAAAAATTTTATAACTGGTTTACCAAATCAATTATATTCAAATTTTTCACTCGCAATTTAAAAAAAAAAAAAAGAAAGAAAGAAAATTAGTGATATTCACGTGGGATAATTTTTCCTTTTTATATATAATAAAAAGCTCTGATTTTTCTTCTTTTTTTGAAAAAAATCTATTCTAAATTAACATGCATTTTAGAATAGTATTTATGATTTATTAATCGGTTATGCAAATGTTTTCGTCAAGAAATGTTCGTAATTTGACAGTAACTTTTAACGTTTCATTTGCCAAATGTTCCTGAATGCTCAACTGTAAATGAACTTTTCAGATAAACTATAAGTAGTAAAATTTACATTTTGTGTGTATACCTCTCTCACGTTCATTGAAAATATTTAATTATAATTTAAGAAAGTGTTGAGAAAATAAAAAAATAAAAATACCCCCTTCCCCTTTTTAAATACGTGATAGGAAATGTCTTATTTAAAAGATAAAGTTTAAATAATTGATGTCTTGTAATGGCGAAAGATTTTTCCCTACTGATTTGCAGAGAAACGATTGGAAATGACAAGATATATAATGTTATCTGTAGACCAGTGATTCTCAAACTTTCAATATTTGAGACCCAATTTTCAGTCATGAATTTTATAACTCCCCTCTCCATCAATAACAGTATATTGAATTTAAAATTAGTGTACTTTTAATCCGTAATACGACTTTAATTATAAACCGTACAAATTGTTAAGATATGAAATTTTTATATAATTTTATATATGACAAGCCCATGGATTCGCTGGTAATTATTACACTTGTTCTTACCTTAGTATTGTTAAATTAATTATTAAATACATTGCGCAGTACTGATACATTTAAAACTGTATTACATCAGTAAAAAACTGTATTTACTGTATTTACTGTAAAACTAGATACGGTAGGTTCATATAGAAAAAAAATGAAGATTAAACTTATAATGTTGCCCTTATATATGCTAAATAAAATCCTTGGTTTCCTATTATTTTCTAAAATTAATGAATTTTCTCATCATATATTTTACAAGTAGTATAATACAGTATATAGTTCATTCTAAACCGAACCCAACGAATGTGAAAAACACATGAACAATAAGACGACGTGATTGAATTACTATCACTGACTATTTACACAGTTTCCATTCATAAACGTCTTAAGACTTTTTAGGCCCTGGGCCCAGAGACATCTTAAGATTTTTTGAGGCCCTGAGCCCCTATTTTAAAACAGGCCCAGCCTGTGACCTTTAAAGTAGGCATTGTACAGCATGCACTCGTAAAACGTCACTTTGAAGCAAATAAATGTGCATGGCTTACAATCTCATAAACCAGCCAAACCGACAAGAACCATTTCGTCTAAATGATTTTAATGATCTTTTATGATCTGAGTTCTAGAGAGCTAAGCATGGACAACGATCTTCCCATAACAGTTACGCAATTCTTAAGAGAGTAGATATAGTTTGAAATTCCCTGTTTTTTTTTGAGAATATGCACAGAAATAATATTCGAGCATTAAAATTGTTCAGATCAAGATCTTATTAAGGAGGAGTCAGAATGAAGTGAGAGCCCACCGAGGCTGAGGTCCAGGGGTCGGGCCCAATTGGCCCATACCTTAAGACGTCCCCTGTTCCATTACTTTTATAGGTTTCTGAAAGTACTGCTCGAAATGTTTACTCTCATTATTCAATTACAGGTTTGCTGGAATAATTCCATTCAGTACATTTTTATGTAATTAGCAGGGACAAAGCTAGCGGTGTATTAGCCGTATCAATGGTACGGGGCCACCATTCTACCCTAGCTTCTACAAGTAAAAAATCGTAAAAAGTAATAAATAGATTAATGAACAAAGCTCCAGTTTACGTCACTGGTTTCAAACGGTTAAAAGTTTTTGTGAACCGTCTTATCGCTGCTTCCACGTTTAGAAATTTTTAAAAGCAGGTATAGTTAGACTCAAGATAATGAGGCGACAAGGGGTAGTATAGATTTGTCTTGTGCCTTTTCATAGGTGGCTCTATTATTTATAGTCAAATATCTTTCCAATAAATTTTGAAGAGCCAGTATTATAAATGACATTTAGGGCTTATCAGAATAAAAACCTGAAAAGGTATTTCAAGGCTCCTTTGATAAATTTGCCCCACGTATATTATTCCTTGTAGATTTTGGCTCCTTTGTCAGCAGAATATTCGCGAATGTTCGTCGATAGTTGATTTGATTTCAGCCGCGTTTCGTCCGTAATTGTTGGTCAAGTATTCTTTTCCGCGATTTATTTGCTTAGCAGCTCAAAATCAATCTACATCTCTCTAAAGTTCAGTGTCTTTTTCGAATTACCATTTCTTGTTGCTACTCACCCTTAGTCTATTCAAAAGTGTTCAGACACTTGTCATGACAATCAGCTGATTTCAAGGCTACGATTCTGCGTTTCCACTTGTATGAATATTGTCAGACATCTGTAACTCTTTTCTCTCTGTGATGGCCCCCCCCCCATCACTCTACGGTGGATCGACCGTTTCCAATTCTTATTTTACCAGCTGACAGTGGAAAAAGCTGAATTTCCCGCCTGACTCTTGGCAAAAACATTCTAAGCATTGTTTGCAACTACATTGAATGCACTAATGAACCGGTACTTAAGCTGTGGTTCGCGGACCCCTGGGGTCCCCAGTGCTTTTATAGAGAGTCCAGAAAGGTCTCATTCAGTGCTAAGATTTCCCTCTTTTACCGACTTTGAAAGGTTGTTGGAAATCTTGAGGGTTGACACATAAAGGGGGCCATCGCGATCTAAAGTTTAAGAACCCCTGCACTAATGTTTGTCGAATTTTCTTGCCTGGTGTTCTGTTTGTTTTGAAATAGGTTATCTTGTATACGTAATTTGCCAATACTGTCACATGTTTAATTTGTAAAGTATTAAAGATTCATAGAAATTCGTCCAGGTAAACAAAAAAAAAGTGTTGAGTATTTAATTTTCTTTTCTTTTCCAATCAGGAAACTACTGTTTACTTTATTATACTAGAAACGGCGATTACTTTGCCTAAGCCAGTGGCTTTTTCCGTGGCGGTGAGAATATAGGATACTTTTCATAAGAATGGATAATTTAAGTAAACACACACACACATGTGTAGTTGTTTCTCTTGCATATATTATAGATGTTAAATATTGCCTCTGATTTTTAATAATGAAATTTAAATGGGAAGTGCAAAAATTCTCTATATTTTTATATACCGAAAGTATACAAGAATTTCTTTTTAAATAATATAGGATATTTTGAAAGATTACTTGTTTGAGCGTAAATATTGCAGCTGGAAAAAGAATTCAGCATTTTCCTTTAATAGACAGGTAATCACATTTTTTCTGTGTAATATAGTTGTGTTACCACTAATTTATTCAAAAAATTTTTATCAAAATATTTAAGTATAAAACAGATGACATTTTCACAACTGAATTATTTCTAATTCTCAAATAAAAATAAATGAAAGTAAACAGTGTATAGTGATTATTGATACTTTGATTGTTTACCAGTCTGAATTGTATCTCTTGAGTACTTGTGTACTTTATACATCTTCCATAACATTCATTTTGTGTAGAAAAGAAAATTGTAATAAATAATAAAAACCACCAGAAAAATGAAATATCATAAAATGGGTAACCTTTCTGTCGGCTCTGATTATTTCAAAACAACAAAAAATTTTCTATTTCTATGTATAAATTAGTAGGAAAAAGAAATGTACTCATAGCTTATTTTTTTTTTTTACAATTTGTTTAAAATATCTGTAAAGAAGGCATAGTGTACGTCTAATTTAATTTCAAGAAAGATACTTTAAATAAAAAATTGAGTGTTTTTTAAGTCTGTATACGCACAATTAATATATGTCTATAGCACATACTTAAAACTAATATACGTAAAAATCAAGCGTTTCAAAGCTAGATTTAAAAATAAGCATCTAATTGCTGGATTATTTCATTTACATTACGATGAAAAGTCGTTATTTTTCTCAAAATATGCACTGATTTCTATACATACATTTTCTGTTATTTTTAATACTTCCAAAAAAAATTGATTTTTTTATGATATAAATGCGAAAGTGCTTTTATATTGTTTTAAAATAGGTAAGAATATTATGAGTGTCCTCCTATATAAAGCAACACAAGTGTTGACAAACCTCGTAATGTAGAACATTTGTCAAGTGACAAGGATGACACCTAAGATGACACAATTTTCTACTAACTATCACACCAACAGGAAAATATTGAGCCTTAATAGATTTAGTGGACATCGCTCCCCATACGTGGTGGGCCTTTAGTGGAATCAGGACTCGAAATTGCGACATTTCGATCAGTTGTTGTTCGTTGCCATAACCACTAGGCTACCATGATTGCTAATTAGGTAGGAGAAGGGGAGCTATTTAGAGGGAAAATTGGAAATAATTTCGGGAAAAATTTTTTATATAATCAATCTCTAAAATTTTATTGTAGAAAAAATTAACATATTATAAAGTGTTTTATTTTTTTTCTCGTAATACTTTAACAAAGATATTTTATCAAAAATGTATGAAACTGGTACTTTCTCATGTTTAATTATAAATTATAATTTATCGAATATTTTAATTAGTTATTTTTCTGATTAATTTTTTAAGCATTGCTCGCAAAAATTTTGTGAATAGTACAAAAACGATATATGATCTTAATTTTCCTTAGTTGAATTTAATTTAAAATATCATGAAGTATAGAATATTTTCCAGAATGAAATGGGGCTTCTATAAAATGGAAACTTGTACTTTTAAACCTGATGTGTGGTTTTTATGAATAAATACTTTTCGACGGATAATTGCCTCAGAACACGCCGAAATTACCCTTTTCCATTTCGCATTATTTGAGCTTATATATCACCATTACTAAACTAAAACTAATATTTCAATCTAACTATCTTCTTGTAAATGAAAAGTTATTTCGTTAAAATACAGCTCTAAATTAAACTTCTGGTTAATGAGAGTATTTCATGTCTTCAAAGTAAAAAAAAAATAATAAACTCAGTATCTTTTTACACTGATTAAATGTATGTTAATGATGTATTTTCGAAATGATTCGAAAGCGCATATTATGTGTTTCGGTTGCTTTGAGCACGCAAAACATAGATTTTGGTGTGGATGTAGCGTTCTAAATCGGTATTATTCTAGTTTATAGCATGCTTTTTTAAAAGAATAAACGAGGTGCATCCTTCTATTTTAAACAACTCAGTAAAGGATATATATTACTATTTATCTGTTTTGTTTTCGATATTAGCTGTTAAGAGAAACTGTTTCACTCTTTTTCATTCTTTATTTCCATTTCCTCCCATTTACTTAAAGGTGAAAGTCTGTTAAAGGGGTTAAATGTATTTTATTTAATTGCGAAACTTAACATTTAATATTCGTTAATATTTAAAACTTTTTTTTTATAAACAAATAGGTTTAGTTTTTTAAAAAATGAATTAAACTCGACGCTGGTTCTTACTAAGTGGGGTATAAATATTTAAAATATTATCGATTGTGTACAAGATATGGTCCAAAAGTTTCCGGAATAGGTCAATTACAAATTATTAAAAAATAGAACAAAACATTAATATTATTGGCCTTCAAAGTACTGCACTGCCCTCCTTCATCCGCATACTTGTTCCAATGCTCGTATAACTGTTGGAAACACTCTTGGCATCCATTTTTTGCAAGGTCTTTCAGTTGCTTCTAGGGATTGCAATACCGGTATACCGGGATACCGAATATCGGTATTTTGAGCCTTTTAATACCGGTATTCACAAGCTTAAATACCGGTTTTTCGGTATTTACTAGAATTTTTTTTTTTTTAAATTGTCTCCTCTTTATGTTCAGGGATCGCCAACTTAGCAAAATAGTACACAATTTTGTTTGTATGTCTCCCTAACGGAAGAAATTAATTATACTGTAAATACAAAGATGCATTGTACAATCAAGTGAAGTGATAAAATATATGAATCATCGAAAGAGGCGGGCCAAAAATATTCTGTTACAGCTTCGAGCGATACTGCTCACGCGCAGGATTCATAGTCTGATATTTGTATCTGCGAAAACAAGGTTGTAGTTGTAAAGAAAGTGCATAATATTTAATTTTTTTTAAAATTGGTGAGTTTGTTATTCACACTGTATTTGCATATCCTACTTTAGGGTTCAAAATATTTTTTAGATTCCTTGTACATATATACTAATAAATAATAATACATAATAATGAATAAGGATAACTTTAAAAAGCATAAAAAATCAATTGATAATACTTCGGTTTGGTTTCATTATTTATATGATGAAAAGAATATGGTAGCACAGTGTAAAAATGCTCAAGAGTTACTAAAGTAAATGGAACAAGTACAAGCGGACTCCATACACATTCAAAAACGAAACATGATACAAAATTGTTAAAGAGGAAAGAATCTAATTGCGATGAAGATACAGATTTAAGTACAGTTTCTAAGCCCATGCCATCAGAAATTTTAGATTATTTTGAAAAAAAAAATATTATGAAATTATTGCACAAAATTACTTTTCAGGCTTAATGACAGTGCAATTGATGCATTGTTTTTTAAGATCACATTTCAAAAATTTATAATAGTACCACAGACAGAATAGTGATATTTTCATTTTTTGTAAGTTAAATAAATAATATGTTTCTTTACCTTCTTACAATTCTTTATATACTGTTATAATTTACAAGTAACAAATTAGTTTTTGTGATATTTACACTCTCTAATAAAACTGGCTCATATAAAACAAAGAAACACCTACGTTTTCTTTCTTTTTCTAAAATTTCTACTACCGGTATTAAGATCTAAAAAATACCGAATACCGGTATTGAACTTTTGGCCTGTGTGATATTGCAATCCCAACAAACATCTATTAGTCAAGATTTAGAATTTCCAATTAACAGGTGTGTAATATAATTCAAAAGAATATTAACTTTAGCTGTTGAATGAAAATGTAATTTCTAAGTAAGGATATTTTTGGGGGTATTTGCTTATTACAGTATCTCCAAATGGTAAGTGTAAAAATTTTTTTTTTATGTTTAAACCCCGATATATGACGAATATCCCTGAAGTATCAAAGTGTTTGGTCCCAATGAAGTCGTTTAATCGAGTTCTGTCTTTATATATAAATATCTTTTCGAATTTTTGATTTGACTCGTGGAACCCTTGACTTATACTTCGTTGAAACCCAGGATTCCATGAAACACTGAAAAAAGTGGTGTAGTAGGTAATAATGTTTTTTTTTCCAGCAAGCAATTCTACAAATTCATCAAACATCAGTTCAACAAGCAATTCGATCTAAGTGAGATTTCTTACCGATTTCCGGGCAAATATTCAAGTGATGATAAAATCCATAGAAAACTTTTCTGAAACAATACAAGTAGCGATCACAGAACAGGCAATTAATTTGCTTTTTAGCGATTCAGCGTTAGCCGGAAGGCAAAATATTAATTCGCATAACGCAGTGATTATAGACCTCACAGATTTCCACTCTTTCTTTGAAACTAGTCCTGAGCATGATTTATGTATGATAAATATCATTTTCGAAACACAAAAAACGATTAGCAGGCTTAAATAGATCTAAAATAGCTCACAACTTTTGTGCCAAATCTTTCAAGTTGGACAAATTTTGAAACTCTACAATGCACTCCTAAGTATGAATATAAACAAAAGAAAGTGATGAAATAGAGAAATGTTATAGGACCTATTTGTTACATAATACAGCATTAAAAATGTTACTACTAATGTTGCAGAACACAATAGTATTTTGTGAAGTCGTAATGGATCTTGCGGGCCGCAAAACTGTTCGATAGGCCGCTAGTTGGCCACCCCTGTTTTAACATATTAAAAAAAATTATATTGATATCACCTCTCGATTATGAAGAGCAGGATTTGTGAATTTCTAAAATGGAGGTATATATATATATATATATCTTTTACGCAATCCTATCTCTTTCTTCGATGTTAATTTCTACATAGCCCCCATTTTAGCTGACTTCTAAGCAACAAAAGAAACACAATTACCCCAATTATCAACATCAACAGCATTTGGAGAAACCAAAATTCAAAACCCTTAAGGAAACATCCTACTAACCAATTAAATAAAAATTTTATGAATTAATGCTTGATAAATTACGAATATTTAAAAGCTTTCCTAAGGAATATTCGTGCAAAGTATTAATTATTTTATAATATTTGAAACAGTGTCAATGTATTTCCGTTTTAGTTTACAGTTTCTAGAAAACATATTCTTCTTACTTGTTGCTCATATTTATCTCAGGTGGGTAGTCAAAAAATTAGAAACAAAATAATGTTATTTTTTTTCTATCGAGACCCTAAAAGGAACACTTTTTAAGCTTTCGCCGTTTAAATAAGTGACAACATACACTTTTTCTCGAACTGCTTCATTTTATAATTAAATTCAAAATTACTCTTCCTGTAAGATTATACTACATATATATGTATAGATATTTTATGTATCTACAATTATATAATTACCATCACTACTTTATGTTTTTTTTTTTGTTACTAACCCCACATCATCGACAGTAACATCAGATCAGAGGCCATGAAACCCATCACGGCAAGGGGGCACACTTGTCGTTAGCCTTAGCTTTGAATTCCATGCAGATCAAAGTACAATTTGACTCGATCCCTCCCCAATTTTGAAGAAAAACACCTTAGGGGTGGTCAGGGGTATCCCCCTCTTCTTTTCCTCTTCCAAAAACCTCACGAGCAAATTTGTTGCTCTACGGCAGTGGTCCTCAAACTTTTTCAACTCACAAGAACCCCTACAATTTGAAGGTGCTTTTGTGGAACCCCTAGCACTAGAAAGTGTTTTCATGGAACACCATTCCATACACATACTTTGAAGAATATATCTCAAAATAATATTTAAAGTAGATCAATTTGCTGTATGCACTTTATGTAAAGACAATTTAAAAAAAAAATATTGCATTTATTATTAAAAAAATTATAATGTATTTTTTAATATAATTTACTCATTAATATTATTAATTTGTGATCCAAGTGTCACCTATCCATGCATTATATTTATTAACGGAATATGTGCTTGTTTTTAACAACACAAACTGTGAAAGTCTAGGTCTATTGAGATTAAATGCAATAAAATTACATATTCTAAGTTTAATTTGTTTTTATTCCTTGTTTTTGCAGCCTCTTACGATGAGAAATATATTTCACTTAAACCCAATGCTCTGAATGGCATTCAAATGTTTATAGCTGTATGAGAAAACCTGTGTATTTCGTATGAATTTTCAACCTAACATTTAGATGCTGTTTTTGTTAAATTTAGATTGTAACATGAAATCGGTTAATAATTTGCTTCTTCTCCTTCATCATAGGAGATATTATTATTTACACATATGCAAAAAGGTGCATTTTTCATTAGAAACTATTTAGATTTGCAAGGCATTGTGCTAACTAACGAGTATAAATTACCTCTACGAATCTGAGATAGTAAACAATAGAATATTCACAATCTAGTAGGAAGTATATATAAAAGATAAAGCGTTTTAATATTATTTTATTATATTGCAATAAATGTTTAAAAAGAGTGCTGGATAATAAAGTTAATATATATAAATAAAATTTTCTGTTTTAATGAATAGGACGAGCTTTAGATACATGTAACTATACAAACTTCTTAGAGAACGTGAATCCATTTTTCATACAGATTTATTTCTCCTTGATTTTTTTAGGGTGACCCGTGGAACCCCAGAGTTCCATGGAACACAGTTTGAAAACCACTGCTCTACGGCTACTTAAAGAAGTGTCCTCGCAAAGGTGCTGCACATTTACAACCACCACATGACATGATTCGAAAGCAGACCTTACGGCACAATAAATAGCATCACTAACCGCTATACCAAATGGTAGGCTTCATTACCTTGTAAAATTCAGTGATACACTCAGTGCCAATTTAAGGTATCCGACCACATACATTTTTTTTTTCTTGAAAAATTGGAAATATGGGGAATTTTTTGTGGCTTTTAGATTTATTTAGTATATTTTAAGAAAAAAATCCTAAAATTGAAAACAGAAAAAAGAAAATATTATTATTAAAATTGGAAAAAACTGGTGAAAATGTACAAAAAATTACATAAACGGGGCCTGCTTTGTACAAATATTTTATAAGCAAATTCTTAATTTTTCAATTTTAATGTGTTACTTTGTTCATGTTTGAAATGACCTTCAGGATAAGAGATATTTTAATTTTTACAAAAACTAGAGTACTTTATGTTAGTGATTATATGAAATTGCTTTAAAAAACAGTGATTACATTCACATAATTCACATAAAGAGCTGTAAATTTTGAAATAAAATAGGGATTGGTAAATCTGAAGGTCAAAACACTTTTAGTGTTACACAGAACATACACAAAAAATTTCAGCGAATTATTTCCAAAGTTTTTTGAGCAATCGCTGTCCCCGTTTGAGCTTTTCGAAATAAACACATTTCGAGTAAAACTAATTTTAATGTTTGATATCTTGTGTAAAGTTATGGCTCCTGCTCTTACTAAAACACTTGCAGTTTTTGTTTTAGTGAATGGAAAATAAAAACCTTGGTATTTTTATTAAGCTATTAAAATGGCCTATAAAATAAAATCATAATATGTTTTTGTCAATTTTTGAAAAAAATCATGATTTTAGGGTAATCGGATATCTTAAACTCATTTCGGGCTCTGGACGCAGAAGATCCACAGGCACCCTTGGCACTGGAAGATAGAAATTTATAACCAGAAAATCTGGTGAAGTCTACCTATCCGGGTCCCCTTCTGACCCCCTTTGGGCCCCTGTGCACCCATTGGATAAACCGGCACTGAATGCACCAATAAATAAAGTTATCTATTAAGCCAAAATGTGCGGAAGCATACATTATTTTTTGTGCTAGAAAACATATTTGCGAAAGAAAGTTCTTTAACGTTCTACAGCATGTGTTATAAAAAAGAATACATAGTATATGTAAAAAAGTATTCATATATATATACATATATATATATGGATACTTTTGACTGATATGTGAAAGCCATCTGCATGGAAATACAGACGCTTTTTATGCTAAAGAAATTACGGCAAAACTATATTTTGAGTCGAGTGGGGTGAGGTCAGTCGCCTACACGGGGTGTCAACTGTTTGCACCAAACGACTATAAACTTGTTACCTTGAAGCTGCCCTTTCTGTAAACTGGAGAAGAGCAACACGGATTTTTGGTTTCTTCCCAAGTCAGTGTGGTCTTTTTTAGATTTATTACTGATCATGACTATTTTGCAGGATTACCTGCATTGAAAGGGAACAACAAACTCAAATTCCTGCCTACTTTTTCACTATGACTGGTGTGCCAGTGACTGGGAATCACATTAATGTATATCCTGCTGTTTTAAACAGGATTTCTTTGAATTTTTGTTGACTGTGTTTATCGTTCTACATCAAATTAATCTACTTGCCGACTTATGACATAAATATTGGAGACAAGCATTGGATAAAAAAACAATATTTCGAAAATTCTACAATCATTGAAGTTGTATATATATAAGTTTCCACAAAATATCTCTTCCATACTAAAAAAACTGATAGAATATAGAATTTTATCAATGAATTTTAGATGCAACAATCCTTTATATATATAATTGGAAAAAAAGATACTTCGACGCTCACATATTTTCGGACATATTTCCTTCTGATCTTTATGAAGAAAATGTTTTGTATTTATAGATGGGAATCTAAAGGGATATGGATATATACTAAGAAAAATATAACTGTCCAACACGGAAATAAAAAAATGAAAGAGTTAAAGATAGACAAAAATTTGAAACTGAGAAAGCAATACACACGATATGAATTTGTTGTGAAAAGGGTATGGAATAAATTTATGTGAAATAATATCGGACTTGAAATCAATACATAAAAAATAAGTATCAGATATTTCAGATCAATATTCTTGCTTCAATAGAAAAAGAATAACAATAGTTTTTACAATGAAATAAATTACAAAGTGTATTCTCATACTAGAGAATAATAGGGTATATGGTAGATTGTGTCATAATATCTTCCGATTCAAAAAGGAATTGCAAATTGTTTTGTTACAGAAAAACATACGAAACATGTTATTCAAAATTAGTAACATTAAAAATAAAATTAAAAAAAAAATACATATAATTTTTTGCAAAATTTTTAACAATTTTAGAATTAACATTTTTATTTTCCCCTTGTATTCAAACAGTTAAATTTAACTATTCAACACAATATTCTAGAAATGCTATTTCTATTGTAAGTGAAATCCAAATAGCTGTTTAATTGATTTACTAAGAAGCAAAATAAAAATAAGAAAGAAAAAAATTTTTGAAAAAGAATTTTTGGAGAAATTTTATAATATAACCAAAGATAGCCACATGATAAAATAAAATAAAAAATATTTTTTTTAATTAATTTAATGATTGCCAATATTATTTAAGGTTTCTATATTAGTTAATTAAATATTTAATTTGATGCATAACATATGTAAAAAATATTGATTACAAGAATCTTTATCTTATCAGTATGAAAAAGAGGGGTGGGAAATTCTTTAAATGATCCCTCATTATTGAAAAGATAATATTTGAAACTTTTCTCTTTCTTTCAAGTTCCTGCATGAGCAAGAATCCTTCTTTTTTATATATAACTACTGTATTATTAAAAAAAAACAAGTAATATAAACAAATTTTTTAAGTCAATTCCTACTTTGATCAACAAAGAAAAATTTTATTTTTTAGCTACTTTTTATTAAATGTTACAACTAATATAAAAATAAATATTAATATTAATATCTTAGCGTCATCCAAAACAATCGTGTATATAAAGATTTTCAGTTCAACTTAATGCTTTAAAACGTGAGAAAAAAATCTCTTTAAGTTTTGACCCAAGTCGCCAAAAATGATGCCAACGTGGCGGTATTTGTAATGTTTAGAATAATTAGTTTTAATCAATTAATTTTTATTAATTATAATTAAATTACTGCATTGTCATCCAAAATAATGATGTACATAAAATTTCAGCTCATTTGAGAGCTTTAAAGTGTATTTTGTCACCGCTTGAAAAATTCCACTAATTTAAATAAATAAATAAACATATAGAGAGTGCGAATTAATAGTGTGCGTAGGAATTGAAAAAGTATGCAGTATTTTCGTTTTCTTTTTGTACAATTTGAAATGATAAATTAAACTCAGACATGTAAAAAAAAAGTTGTAGGAAAAAAATGGTATTAGTCAAAGAACATAAATAGAACACATGGAATTTCATTTTAAAAACGTTTTTCATAATAACATTTTCTTGAAAATTGTATATGTATTGCAAACTTTAGCTATATTAGTTAACTTTAATGAAACTAGATATGTTAAGAAAAGAAAAATATTTTTTGCAATCAAATATAGAATTAAAAATTTATTTCTCACGAAATAATGTAGACACATACACACAAACACACTATAAATTGTATATTTACGTTATACATTTAACGTAACATTTTAGAAGTGACATTTTTGGGGGAGTTTATTGAATCTAATATTATTGGAGTCCTGTAGAGGAATTAAACTTGAAACTAAGAAAGTTCCTCATCGAACTTCCCTAGTATATTAATAAATGATTTAGTCTCTGCATGATTTTTTATGACAAAGAATCGGTCAATATTAATTTTATCACCAGGAAGAACTATTTGCAATTATGTACAAGTAAATACTTGAGAAAATATACCGAAGAATATAATCAGTGATCAATTACTTTTCCCTAAACATTTATATTATCCATGTATATATATATATATATATAAGTATAAAATAATATCAAAGAAATATATATATTTCTAAATTTCTAATATAGTATACTGTACTCTTCTATATTAACCACAAATAAATAAGAATGTATCCCTTTCATCTGTGTTTAATTTTTATTTCTTCACCAAAATACTCTTTCATTCCGAAAAACAAGTCTGTCTTCAAACATACCCCAATAATTATTTTACACAGTGTAATAAGTAATAAATAATGGAGTACGATACATTTTGTATGGGAGTTAGTAACAAAAGCTATCTCATGTTGCATGATAATGTTCAAACATTATTGTGCATTTAAATATCAGTGTAGCACTTAATGTCAGTACAGATCCATAGCAAAAATGGGTTTTTTTTCAAAATATCTCAACTTAATGCAAACCAAGATATCAAAACTTAAGGAACTTTTCAGAGTTCTCAAAACCCATTTGCAAATCACAAAAGGTCCTTCCAATATCCAAATAAAGTTCGTAATTCGTATTTTAAGAATGACTAATTACACTGTAACTACGAACCAATACTTTGATGTTCGGTCTTGCTGTGTCCTTTAAATAAGCAGTTTCAAATTAAGACAATCGATTGCTGTGTATACATAATCGCGTTACATGCTCCACTTGCGGAACATCGTGTAGTAACTGCAAATACTCGAAAAGGGGAGGTTTCAAATGATTTTCCTTGTTTGGTTTTGCGAGCACTTGGAGTTATTACACGTATAATTACTTCGCCTGGCGCTGTTTGCCAGAGTTTTTAATTAAAGTAGGGTATAAGTGGTGTGCAAGTTCAACAATGCTTCGAATAGCAAGGGACCCTATTTTTCAAGATGAAACCGGTACCTCCTATGTGGAAAAGTTCTTATCAGTTTCTGGGAGAGGCAATTACATGAGCAAACTCTCCATAACTTTAAAGGTAGGGGAGAGATTAAACGTTGAAGACTTGTTGGAATTGGGGTTCTTTTTCGTTAATCTTGATCTCAGCCCTGATTCCACGCTGGAATATTTATTTCTTGCGTAAAAATTGCGTAAATGAGGTCTGCAAAGATTCTTTTATTGAATTTCTCCTCTAAGAGATTGATTTATTTTGTCGGATGAATAAGTAAATAATGTTTGATAATTTACAGAATTTTGTAAAAAATGAGTAATATGGAAACACATCAAAAAATCCTTTTGAATATTTATATTTTACACAAATTATAAAATTTCAGTGCGCATGATGGTTACATATTTGAATATCAATAGATTAATGCACTGGTTATCATAAATTGAGGAAAAATCGCAAAAATATAGTGATAACTTGCTCCAAAATAAGCCAATCTCAATGAAATTTGTATATGTTAGTAAATAAAAAAAAAGCAAGACGATATTACATTATGCAAAATAGTGGCGATGCAGTTGGAATACGTAATTTGCGAATAACATAGAATTGGATGTCTCAAAGTAAGGTAGCAGTTGTCGCTAAGGGTCTGAGATTAGAACTCTGGTATAGAGAAATTGCAACAATGATCTCCTTGCATAATTTGACCGAAGAATGACGATGGCAAGTTATTGTGAGACTACCGGCAGGGCAAAGTCAGACAGAAGTGGCTAGATGGCTGAATGTGAGTGCGTCTGCGATTCATACACTTTGGTAAAAAATTTTATCCTCGGATTCGGCATTCAGTAGGTTCAGAAAATGATGGCCATGGACTACTACTAGTGCTAAAAATCGATATTTCTCATTATACACCAGTGCTTCTCAAACTTCCAATGTTTGCGACCCAATATTCAATCCCAATTCGCATCGCGCCCCCCTCCATACAATAGCGATGTATTAAGTTTAGTAATACTATGACGTTAAACATACAATACGACTTAAACCTCTTAAACCCCCAACGTATATAAACGTCTCACTCAGCCACTGTGTTTATTGCACTCGGACGTATATATACGTCTTTCCGAAGTTATATCTTTTCTGTGAATTGCTATCCATAAAACTATTCCGAAGGCTTTAAAAAGCAATTAAATGACGTTGACAGTGTTTGCGAAGGAATCACTTATTTCAGGGGATTTGATTATTTATTCCTTTTCTACCACCCACCCCCTTAATATACCATATACGCTTACCTACGTCCTAAACGAGGACATTTGAGAGCTAATTGCATAATTTTTAATCGGTATTTAAGAGATTAATTATAAACCATACAAATTATCAAGATAAATGTTAATGTTGACATATAATTTTATATATGACAAATCCATAGGATCACTGGTAGTTATTAAACTTGTCCTTAACTTAGTATTGTTAAGTTAATTATAAAATAGATTGTACACTACTGATACGTTTATAAGTGTATTATATTGTAAATGAGTATTTTATTTTTTTATTATGTTAGAATGTATTTGTTTGTTTACTTTCAGTAAGTTAATAATTTTTAGAAGAGATTTTTTTTGACTTTTCAAGAGGCTCGCGCCCCCCTTGTAGGGTTATGACGCCCCCTAGGGGGCACGCCCCACAGTTTGAGAAACACTGTTATACACACAAAGAAATAGATCCGCTACTAAGGCTGAACTCAGATAATCTCTTGCTGCAAACCCCGGAAAGTTGGTATTGAAGTCAACCGTGCGTCGAAATCTTCAAGAACGTGACGCCTTCGACGTCCATGAGCGAGACGACTAGCCATTTGCATGCCAATCAGGTTCCGCAATAATCGGGAACATTTGCAGTGGCACATCATCATGTCCACAGGACGCGTGATCAATGGAGGGATGTTCTCTTTACGTCTGAGTCCAAGCTTAGCCACTAAAGCCATAATAGGCGTATTCATATATGTGTTCGGGTGGTAACACTTTGGGTAGACGCACAGACCTTCATGTATTTTCTCGTGGAAATGGTAATACTCACATTCGAGATGACATCCTGGATATTTATGTGCGTCATTATGTGGGAACAATAGGTGATGCTTTCATGCTACAGGTTGACAATGCGAGAGCACGCAGGACTCGCATCGTAGATGCTTACCTTGAACAGGAAAAAATTCAGCACATGCAGTTGCCAGCTCGATCACCAGATCTTAACCCTATCTAGCATACTTGGGATGTGGTAGTCGATATGTAGCTGCTTTCGATACCCCTAGAACCATAGGCAAACTTTTAATTGCTTTGAATAAGAATCTCTCCCACTTTTTACAGAACTAATCGATCACCAAATTGAGAGCATCAGACATCGCTGCATGTGCTGAATTATTCCTCGGGGGGGTGGGGATGATACTTCATATTAAAGGTACTTTTTCTATACCAAACTGATGCATCCGATTTGTTCGTTATATACTTATGCTAATTTCTATAACACTATAATTGTCTAATAATTTCTTTTTGTGCTATTTTATACCTTTATATGTGTTGAATTATGTGTACAAGTTTCATTAAATTCTACGCAAAATTTTTAGGATTTTTCCTTAATTTATCATAACGAATGTTATTGAAAAGTGAAGGGAAATGAAATGAAAAAAAAAGTAACATTATTTGTTCTAATATACACTCATGGACAAAAAATTAGCGCACCAAGAAGGAGCCTTCAAAATGAAACGAAATTTTACATATGTAATGACAACTTTGATGCAAGTAAATGATTAGAAAATCAAAGAAAAATTATAATTTATTTCAGAGAAAAAGGCAAAAGAACGGAGGATTTAATACCCTGTTGAACCCCTTCTAGCGCGAATGTACGATGCTATCCTATCGGACATTGATGCATACAAATTCTGAATGATGTCTTGAGACATTTCTTTCCATATTTGCTATAACCTTGTCTTTAGTTCATTCAAACACGTGGGATGCCCAACTCGCTGTCCCAAACGATCCCAGATATGCTCGATTTGAGACAAATCTGGGGATCGGGAAGGCCAAGGAAAGGTAGTAACAGTGCTGCGACTGCCTCACTTGCCGTGTGAGACCTAACATTGTCTTGTTGAGAAATGGCTCCTTGGAGCCGTTGCATGAGTGGCAACGCATGTGATATCAGGATGTCATGAACATACCGTTTGGCTGTCATGGTGTCACTGATAAACACTAGGATACGCCGTGTATTGAAAGCATTTCACCCCATACCATCACATCAGCTGTGGGAGCAATGTGTCTCTGTAAAGCAAAAGCAGGATTGAGACGTTCACCACAGGGTCTCCACACACGAACACGATTGTCATCACTGCTGAGATTGAATCTGGATTCGTCACTAAAGACGACCTGGTTCCATTCCGCTGCAGTCCAGTTTCCTCGTGCCCAGCACCAGCGTCGATGGGTGGGCGTTAAGAGCGGCACACTGGGCGCACAATCCCAAATGTCCTTCAGCCAGGCACCTTCATATGGTTAGAGAAGACAAAGGGGCCCCTGTGCCTGGATGGTGGCCGATGAAGCAGTTGCCTGTACGCGTGCATTTCTTACGATATGGCGGTCTTCTCAACGACTGTTCTGTCGAGGGCGTTCTTAGCCTGGTGTCCGTGTAAATGACATTTCTCGGATCCACTATTTCCTACACCGCCTCACAACACAATCAGAGAGGCCTAATTGACTAGCTACTCGCCAAGCTGACCATCCAGCTTCCATCATGCCGATGATTCTCCCCTCTCAAACTGCGACAGTTGCTCATATTGACTTCGAAATCAGTGTAATGGCATGTTTAACTCAGCTTTACCTTGTAAACGATTCAGCACACTCAAATAAGCTTTGGTTACCTGTGTTCCAAGGAGAACGAAGTTAAACCCTATCTACCGGCTTTACGTATAGTGCAATCACGCTGCATTTCTAATTATTTGCATATATGCCCGACATGTACCTTCATGCCAAGTTTCTGTACGATCCCACAATTATTTCTTGGTGCGCTCATTTTTTGTCCATGAGTATATTTACTCATGTATTCTTTTGTGATGCATTATGAACAAATATCATTAAGAACAATGTCATGTATTTTAACAAATAAGAAACTGATTTTTTTTAACAATAATAATAGGAGATACATCTTATTATTGAGATGACAAAAAATTTATAAAATATCAATATTATTCCCAAACACTAAATACGAAGTAATATTTTTATTAAACTATGTGATATCTTTGTACGTCTATAAAGATGCAATTTTCTTAATGGCTTTTATGTAAAACCGTAGAGTCCCAAAAAATCGGCATTCTATAAGCCGGCAGTCCGGATAACTCAGTCACACCCTTACAGATCGAAAAATGTTGAGGACACGGTACAAACTATTAAAATGTTACATACTCAGGGGACTAAAGGGCTTTCGAAGCTACACTTCAGTGATTTCTACAACAATGCAGGTCGGTAGAGGACTTACAGTTTCTTTGCCGTCTTTGTGATGATGCAGCAACTGCCGAGTATAGTATGGAAGAAAACAAGCCATAACACATTTCTTTAAAAAAAGAAGGTGTGTGTGTGGTTATGACCACACGATAGAAGTGATAACTTCAAATTTTCTAATGTTATTTCAGGGAATAATTCGGTGAATAAAAAACAAGGGGATATTAGTATTGTCATATAAAATTATTTATTCTTATGCTTGTACTATAAAGTGATATTTTTGTGCGAAATATACAATCATATTTGTGAAATAATTGCATTCGAAGAAGGAAACAATAGGTTTATGGTATCTGCAATGTTTATAAATCAATTAGATTCAAAATTTATTTAAATTTCTTTAAAAAAAAACTCCGTCAAGTGTTGTTCCGTACTTCCCGTGCTTTCATTTAGATCATTTGATATAATTAAATTGAATTTTGATTTTAAAAAATCAACTAAAGCTTTTGATTTGTCTCTTGAAAAATCTACTTTAAAATTCCCACTTAAAATCATAGGTAATTTGTTTAGAAGACCCGATCTGGCTTTGTGAATTTTGGTTGTAATATAACAATGTTCAATTCTATCCATGAATTAATTTAAGCAAAGGGATAGTAAGACAGGTAATTCATTGGGAAGAGAGGAATTTAGACCAAAACATTTAAAAAGGGATTTAATCAGTAAATTTACATCACATAATCTCTAGCTTATACTAGCTTTTTTGTCATTGTATGACAGTTTTGTACAAATATACCTAGTGCTGCTGCAAGGTAAGTCTTTTTTAATTATATTTTGTTTCCTTATATTTAAATAAAATAATGTAATTTTTTTTCTTGATACCTGTATACTTAGTTTTGTTATTTTTAATTGTTTTGATTTTCTTAATAGACTCAAAGTATGTTTAAGTAATATGATTAATTGAACTATTTGTTCATTGCTGTTCTGATTCGCTTAAAAAAATAGATTTTTATTCTTAAATTCACTTCAATATTGCTAATGATAATCATACTATTTACTTAATTCTACAAAAATTTGTTCTTTTTCTACATTTTGTTTAATTTTAGTGTAGGATTTCTCTCTCTCTCTCTAAGCCTATTTCATGATTCAACTAGAATCCCGCATTCATTTTCCTGGAAAGAGGTGGGGGGGGGAGCCCCACTTAGATCGCAGCTAGTAACTTTACTTTTACGGCATATTGGTAGGAGGAGGAGAAAACTACCCCGTTTCATGTCGTTTCGGAGTGGTGGGGGAAGGGGAAACGTCCCTTCTTTTCTTTTTAGGGGTGTATATGTTGCGGACGACCACGTACGAGCACGATTTCCAACTAAAGACGAAGATAGCCAAATGAGTGTTAAAAAGCCGAGCGTAACTTTTATTCAAGTTCACTCTCCAGCAAAACGTGCCTATGGAAGTTATCATTTCAAAAATAGCTAGTTTTTGCAAAGGCTATAGATATGGTTACATGAAGCGCATTGACTGGCACAAAGTTTTTTTAATTGAAACCAGAATAATCTGAAAGAATCCAATTCATCTGCCCTTCCAGAAATAAGACGCTGTTTAAATGCGTATACAAATAGGTGTTGTTGTACTTACTCATAAAGGCCTTTTACTACTGTAAAGTAGCTATGTATAATTACTGTTTTTGTTCACTGTAAGACAGACACGTTTTTACGGATTATTTTTAGACTTTATATTACCCGCTTTAAAATTTTTAAAGTGTATAGTTTAACGTTGAAATACTTGTTTGAGGAAAGTCCCCAGCCACAAATATTTCACAACTTACATGACGTGTTATCCGCATACATTGAATTTCATATAAAAATAATTTTTCCTTTTATACTTTACCTAGAGTTAGACCATTCAATTTATTTTGTCAGCAACGTACAAAACATTTTATCTTGTGAGTTTAGCACAATATGTCCCAAGTGGATTATGTGACAAAAATTTTATTGAAACAATCTATTATTTTTATTTATATCCTTAGTGTACCATCACGCAGTTGGACTCTTGAGAGAAGGGTTGTGTACATAATATTCAATTTTATTTTAAACGATATTTTTACTGTAACATCGACTCATTTTTACTACTAAACTGGAATATTTATAAAGAGTCTTACCACACATGTGGAGTAGCGCACACAAAATATTTTCAAAGGGGGGGGGGTTCCAGGTTCGAGAGTCCACCATTTTGGTATTATGCTCCAATACGCCGCACAACGAACTCTTTTGATTTTGTAGATTTTAGGAAACAAAAACAATAGAAAATTAATTCTTGAATAAATAATTAGCATTAATTAAAAAAATTAATTATTAATAAAAATATATTATTTAATTTTACGTAATATATACATAGGATTATAACCAATCGAAAAAAAATCAAGGGCTATGGGGAGGGGGGTTCCGGACCCCAACTACATCCCCCTTGTCTGCACCACTGCACATACACATACAATTAAAAACTATTCACATTATTTTTAAAAAAATATTTAAATTTTTGTTTTATATATTTATTTTTGTCAATTACTACTATTAACTCACACTCTCTATATGTTTATTTATTTATCTTGGTAGAATTTTTACTTATTAATAAAATACACTTTAAAGCGCTCCATTGAGCTGAAATTTTATATACAGGATTATTTTGGATGACAATACAATAATTTAATTATAATTAATAAAAATTAATTCACTAAAACTAATTATTCAAAGAATTATAAATACAGCCACGTTAGCATCATTTTTGGCGATTTAGCGACCATTTTGGTGACTTGGGTCAAAACTTTAAAAGATTTTTTTCTCACCTTTTAAAGCATTCAGTTGAACT
>BMAV01000902.1:220655-298825 GCA_019973955.1 Trichonephila inaurata madagascariensis | reverse complement strand
AAAAAAGTACAATAGAGAATTCCTTGATATAGAAAAGAAACTCGATTACAGCTAGGACAAAGGAAGCTTTTCGATCCTATACTAATCTAAAATCGATTCCTGTTCCTTATCATGTGTGCCTGTGTGTATGTGTTTAATAGGTCAAGACTCACTTAAAACATCTGTTGTTTGCTGCGATAGTCGTCAAGAAAATAGGCAGAATGACTTTTCTGTTATTGCAAGTCATCATCTATATGATCGCTGCGAGGGGTCGACTAATCTCGATTAGTATGTTGCAGTGTTAAGACTGCCTTTGTGCAATCGATACCTTTCTGTTTCGGGTCTCATTCTCCCTTTCCGTTTATGGAGTTTTCTGCAACTTAAGATAAATATGTTTTCCCTTATGAGGGTCAATTTTCCTTTATGATTTATTTTCTTTAACGGGACTCTCTTTAAGGTAAATATTTTCATTTGATTTTTGTCCTCGCGATGGAGGGTATAATGTTTATATTCTTTTATTTCGAACACAGTACGGATAAGTCATAGCTGTTATTTTGGAGGATAATTTTGGTTGTGTGTTATTATTTCAGTATATGGTTGTTTATTTTATTTTTTTATTCGGTGCACTGATTGTCATTTATTACACTTTTGGCCATTTCTAGTTTTCTTAAATTAATGAATTTTTATGGATTTATGGAGTAAGCGTTATTCTCTTCAGAAAAAGAAATCTTTTGTACACAGTATCATACTTCTAAATGAAAAATAAATTATAGTTAAAAAAAATATCTAGAAAACACGTTTTTAAGATGAATCGAACTAAAAGTAAAAAATAATTCTTAATACAATAATAAAATGATTAATGAGAAAATTAATGTCATTGTGGTAAAAGTGTAGGGTACTTTGTATTGCCTTTTTACACTAACTCAGCATTTCGGAATAGAACGAATATGGAATTATAGCAATCAGTATCGAGCACCCCATGCTTTGTTCACAATGACATTAGTTTTTTCGTTGTTAATCATTTTATTCTTGTGTTAAGAATTATTTTTTTTTTTTTTACTTTTTTGTTCGATTCCGTATAAAAACGTGTTTTTAAGTTTTTTTAAAACTATATTTTATTTTTTTAATTTCTTATAGTTCAATCTACAATAAAAGCGTGTTTTTTATAGTTTCTCGAACCATTATTTATTTATTGATGAATTAATCTTTTTTGTTTATTATATTTATATTAACCATGAACATTTCCGCTTTAGAGTTGTAACTTAATATTTTAGTCACCAAATCTGGGATTAGTTGCCAAATGTAAAAATGGTAAATCGTTAATCCTGATGATCCTGATCAGGAAAATGGAACAAAATTATTAATTTATTATATTGTCATCGGTCCTTGACAAGTGAGTAAAATTTCGAATTAATCTGACATTTCAAATTGGGCAAAAATTGAGTTCCGTTACATACAGATAAAGCTAATAAAAGCGTTTTATAAAACATAAACGTGTTCTAGCATACAATAATAACTTTAAAAGATTTCAAAGGTAATCATGACGAATTTAATACACACTATTTTAGTTTAAAATATTTTCTTCAATATGTTTACCTTTATTTAATCTTTAACTAAGGGAATATAAATTTTTGGTATAACTGTCTAATAATGCAGTTTATAAAATGAGCCCTAAAAAGTATGTTTTCACTTTCACAAATAATAATTTTATCACATTTGAATATGACTTTCTAAGTTTATATTTTTGTGTGATTTTCAGCAAAATTTTGTGAAACAAAAATCTAAAATATTATTTTTTCTCAAAATTTTAAGGAAAGTTTTCTTTTTCTTTGTTTCTTTATATTTCTTAGATAGCGTGATGTTTAAAAATAATATTCAACAGAATGCAGTTTCGTATTAAATTTCAACAATAACACAGTCTACTCTTAAAGTGGAAACTTTTATCAAGCCTTTTATATTCTATCTGGGAAAGAATGCTGCTTTTATCAAGAAAATAATTCAGCTATCAAAAAAAGAATGCTGTGATTGATAGTACGAGTCCGATGATAGTTGCTATATTTTCACCTATTGTAGCCTAGTGTCAAGTCACGAGTTTGAGGCTTGATGCCACTAAAGTCCTACTGTGGAATGAGGGACTGATGCACGCCACATCTGTTTATGCTCAAAATCCTCACGTTGGCATGATGCAGAAGTTAGGAGAGGTAAGTGCCTGCCCGGGTGTCATCATTCTTACTGAAGTAATGTTCAAAATTACGATGTCTATTACCAGTAGGCCTTGCGTTGCTTTGAAGTGTGACGTAACTAATCACTTATGCGAATTTCTCACCGAAATTTTTCACTCACTAAATTTTTAATCCTAAAAATCACACAAATGGAAATATGCTTAATAATATGTAACTTAAGTAGTTTCTCCTCCTCTAAAAAAACAAACATTTGTGATTAATGTATTACCCCATGGTTTTCTTACATATGCTGGGAAAAATATTAGGGAACATTTAATATAAAAGACAAGTAGGATTCAAAAGTTCTCGGACTGTGTCTACAGCTTAAAAAATATCAGTAATTAAGTTGCTGAAACACATCTTCCTTCGAAACAAGACCCTTGAGCAATAGTACTCTTTTGCCATAACTTGCAAAGTTCATCGAAATATTTCTGTGTTTTCACCAGTGCGGGAAGTCGGTGGACGTCCAGAGCATTCATCATCTTTGGCACTTTCCCTGCCTTCTCTGAAATGTCCATGGCACTTAAAATCTTGCGTTCGTGATAAGGTATCACTGACTGAAACATGATGCAACATTTCGTAAATCTTCGTAGCACTTCTTAGCACAACACTAAATTTGATGCTATTCTCTGCTCAGCAAACGCAATTTCTTTCAATCCCCGTCAACTAAATGCATCCACCTACAAAATTAAACGCCGTGGCAAGCGACCGACCACGTGATTTGGGACGAACCTTTCTAGAAAAGGAGAATGCCGCGACACATAAACGTTATCTTAGTCGCTCTACCGCAAAACTTTTTTTAGTTACAAGCTCAGTCCGATAACTTTTAAATCCTAACTGGTAGTATGCTCAATTTATAACCACAATCTCAAAAACTAAATCCCTATATAGTTTTTAAATTCCTGATATTAGCTCACAATCTCTATTTATTTATTTATTTAACATGGTGGAATTTTCAATCGTTAATAAAATATATTTTAAAAGCGCTCAATTGAGCTGAAATTTTATATACATGATTGTTATGGATGACAATACAATAATTTAACTATAATTTAAAAATTAATTGATTAAAACTAACTATTTAAATAATTACAAATACAGCCACGTTGGCGATTTAGAGACCCTTTTGGCGACTTGAGTCAAAACTCACTCGAATGGTTTTTTTCTCACATTTTAAAGCATTCAGTTGAGCTGAAATTTTATATACACCATTTTTTTGGATGACAATACGATAATTCAATGGTAATTAATTTAAAATAATTTATCCCTTAATGCTGTGATTATTTCTTATGTATATGCATATTTATATTAATTGTATCGATTTAATTAAAAGTAGTTAAAATAATTTTTTTTGTTGATCTAATTAGTAATTGACTTTATTTCTTTTCTTGTTTATATTACTTGTTTTGTATTGATTTATGAAAAATAGAAACTTTGTCGCTCGTGGAAAAGATAGCCGTTGACCATTGCCGCGTGCAACAACGCCATCTCCCTTCCTCTCTGCAGCGCTGCTCAAATTCCATAATCTGTTCATGGTCGGACTGAAGCAGTTTGATTTATTAAAAGTGATTGATGTTTCCATATCTGCATACTATTTTCTAAAGTGCTTGTAATTATTTATCCTTTTTAAAAATATTACACGTTAGTTAATACGTGTTGCGCAAAATTCATCTTCTCAGTCAAACCAGCATATCTTCAAAATCTATTTGGCAGGTAAATCATTCAAATGCAAAACAAAAATACATTATTTCTTCAAGAGTAATAATAAACATTATTTGAGAAACCCTACTTTCACCGTAAAGGAAGTGGCTAAATCCATATAAAGATTTATGGAGCCGCAACGATCAATATATATGATAGATAGGCGTTCCAAAAAATTGTCAACTTTACATCATCCTGCATAAAAATTTAACAGTAGCATAAAAGTAGTGTTTTCGTCACCCACTTTGTCATGATGCATTATCCTTCTTGTGTGACGAAGACGGAGTGAAACATCCTACTGAAAGCATATTGCATAAGGGGTTCTCAGGAAATCATGTTATATAGATATTTTTTTTGAGCGTATCTCTGAAAAGAACTTCATCATTTCTTCAAACAAAAATGAATCAATGCATAAAAACAGTGATTTAGCGTTTTAAGAAAGTTGTCTCTTTTTTATAAATGAAAACTGCCAATCTTTCGTTTTTCAGTGTAATTTTTCGAAAAGTTCTATAATAAATGCTTCAGAGTGTTAATGGAAGTGTAATTTATTGCTTTGTTCATAATTCTTGACACGTAAAAGTTTAAAATATTATTTTTTCTTATCTTCAACCAGAATAAAAACAACAACAATAGAATGATGTATGAGCTCAAAGAAGCTCCATTTTATTATTATGTTGTCGTTTTATTATGTTTTCAATAACTTCGCTTAGTGTTTTCATAATTATAAATACCTAGTACATTTCCGCCAATGTGCACCCCGATAAAGTATTTGATACTTTATAAAAATTTATTTCATATAGAAACTAGTTCTTCGAATGCTATAAGATCTATGCATTAACAAAATTACATATATTCTACATTATACAAGTACCATAATTATTTTTATTAAAATAAAATTACAGTTTTAAAAGACAAATAACGCTTTACTATTAATAATAATTTTAATCTTTTAGATTAATAAACCATTTAAATAAAAATTGTTACTTCCAACTATAAAGCACTAATGTTGCCCATCCAGTATAATGATTAGCAACTCTTACTGCTGTGTCTTAGGGTATGGGTTCAAATCCTGGATAAAGCATGGATGTTTGTAAATGTATAACGCGTTTGCGGCATGGGGATACTCTAAATAGCTGTCAAGCTGCAAGTTTTCTCATGAGGTTGGTGGAAGGGGAAGAGAGGTGAGAGGCTCTTGAGCACCCCCATGGTATTTTACCTCAAAATTGGGGTGGAAACGAGCCAAAACGTACTGCCACCTGCATGGTGCTAATAGCTACGGCTAACGACAGGCGTACTATCAAACCCTTTGTCATGATGAATTTCTTGGGACTCGATTTGGCAATGCCGATCTGGTGGCATTAATAACAACAGCAAAAATAATGCACTAATGAGTTCAGATGTGTAACAATATAATAAAAAAAACTATGTAAAAGTTAAGTAATTATACAAATGGCAGCGATTACATACATACAAAATTGCAAATGAATACTCAATCTTCAATACATTAAATTATTTTTGGTAATACAAGTTTCTTTAATGTTACTGTACATAACAAATAAACAATCTTAAATAATTTTATAGTTGTGAAGTAGTTTTTCCAAATATTTATTTGTTAAAAGTGGATTTAAAGTAATTGAAATACATGTGTTGAATGCATTTGTTCTTGTCAAAATTATTATTAAAATTATTAACTCGATTTTTATAATCAGTAATAAAACGTAATTAATTATTAAGTTAGACATTATAAGTCTTAATGTACTCAAAAAGATAAAAAAAAAAAAAAATGGGGTGTTACAAGCGATTTTTTTAATCATTTTTATATAGGAGATAATAATGTTTTTTTCTTACATAGTGTTTATGCAATTGTTTACGGAATTAGATTATAATTCTCGTTCAAAACCATTAGCATAAATAAATAGGCATTTTCGTTACACTCCTAACAACTTGACATTTTTTAGAATTTCTCTTGCAATAAAGTGAGTAAATAATTTTCTTTTACGTCTGTTTCTAAAGGCCCTAAAATAATAGATTTTTTTTCCTAATTTGGTCATAGTATTCTTATTACGACTGAAGGAAAAAGATTGGATGGATATGTATTCTTATTGACCATTTTTTGATTCCATTCCATATCATCAAATCTGAATATAACACAATAAATATATTTAAAATTAGCATAATTTTTTCCTTGTTACTTCATTTTCCTTTCTTGATATTAAAATTCTTCGAAATATAGCGTCAACAGTATATATAACTGACCATGAGGTGACGGGTTCACGCGTCTTTTCTTTAACATAACCTCTGGGTTCTTTGGTGGCCATGATTAATGGCAACTATTTTCCAACGAAAACCCAAGAAGCGAAATGTGAACAAGAAATGCAACTAAGATAGCTTTTAAAAGAACAGAAGTTTCAGTAAGCATGATGGCAATTTGGGGAAAGTTATGTTTGGAAGAGATTCAAGCGTGAATTGACAGCCTAACGTAAAGTTACCGGGAAACCCAGATATTACCTCAAGGTGCATACCATTGCACGCACGCCCAGACGTTTCCATATAGATATCGAATCTTAGGTTGGATTAAGGTACGACTGATTATTTGATATTAGGACTTATAATATTATTAGATGTGAGAGAAGGCGGATTGAATAATTATTTAGAGAAAGTGGTCTAAGTTACGCGATTCGGTTTAACTATCATTGTGTGTTTCATTCTAGATTCTCGCTATTTAAATTTATCTAAATTGTTAGACATTTAAGTTCTATTCTTAATAAAGTCATATTAAAAATTTAAAATGTCTATTCCTTTCGTAATCCCTACACCTCTAGCTCACGCTGACAATCAAAGATACGGTCACAAAAGGGGGGCCGTATCACATGATTTTTATTTTATTAAAACTATTTTAATTAAACTCAATTGATTAAAATTAAGTATTTTTAAATTTTTTTTTTTTTTTGCTATACAAATTCTTTGTATGAAAATAAGGTTTTTATTTGAAGTAGAATTTTTGGTAAAGGAAATATTAAGCCCTGCACTTTTCATTATTTTCAGGAAACGTGTTGCAGGGGTAGAAAGATACTGTGATACTAATCATGTGCTTTATAGATAGATGGTTATACGCACATTTTATCACTATGTAATCACGTTCATTATAAATGCAACTAATCAGCAAAACTATATCACAATGTATTAGAAGCTAAATTAATAAATCAATAAAACCAGCATCGTTTTAATATTGGTGTATTCTTTTTTTTTAGAATAGAATTAAACATTGTACAATTTTTAACTATCATTCCTTTTTGTATAAAAACTGAGAGTAGTTGAACAAGAATTTCCGATAAGATGTTCTCTTTATGTGTGTTCCTCTCTTCATCTTAGGAGTTACCTCATCTTATTGGATCTACTCTCACCGGACATTCAGCCGCAACAAGAGAAAGGAAGTCGGTGTCCATTAGAAGGGACGATTGTTCAATCATGGTCTTTGTCAGCTAAGTGCTCTCTTATGCTGTTGGACAGAAAAAAGATCGAGGGTAATATCTATCTCCGTTTTTAAATCTAGGTCATTCTATGCTCTCGAAATTATTATTACTTAGTAAATATGTTTCATTTTACTTCAGATGATATTAAATATATATTATGGATCATAAGTAAAATAAAATTGTGTATAATTTGTTTCAATTTAAATGTTTTGTCATCGAAATGAAGCAATACTTATTAATGTCAATTAAGAAACCATTTGATTGTAAATAATTAGACAACGTAAAATGTAATTGTGTAATTTTGTAGTCTCTATACCTTTATTATTTTTATTATTATTGCTACTACGATGTGGGAAAACAAATGATAACTTGAAAATTTTTTGCAGAAACTATCAAACTTTAAGATTTCATGTTCAAAATTAAGGTCACAAACGTAAAATCTGATAAAATATTCACTACGTTACCACGAAATTTAGCACATAGACATATTGCAATTTCAGGAATAATATAGCACCATAACAATATGGAAACTATTTTAATTTTTGAATTAAGATACAAGTCATATCAAAAAGAGTGAAAACATGAATCAGAGAAACAGCATTTACCCCCGGAATAGTCTGTCTAATATTGAGTGCGCCCACGTAGAACTTTTACACAAGCCTCACAACCAGCGTCCATACTGTTTAAGAGGGTATCAATAAGTATTTGTAGCAACAAAGCCCATTTTTTCAAATCGGAACTTTTAATTCCGTGGGGATCCTGGAGGGGAATGTACTAATAAATGACTTTTTCTAGACCACCCCAAACATCTTCAATAGAACAGTGGTCCGAAGAACTCGAGGGTCAATCCATACAGCGAGTACCCACTCCTTCATTAAATTATGCCAAGCCACAAAGAACTCACATTGTTGATGAGAGTTCTGTGTGGCTTGGCATAATTGCCCTCAAATATGTAGTCACCAATCATACAATTTTAGATATCTATACTTTGAAACCTCGCTTTCGCATGGGAAGTCGGAGGCAGGCGGAGCAGAACGTCACGCTAAGAAATCGTTAGCTCACGTTTCCCATAGGAGTCCAAGAGAGCTCCCGTAATTGCCAAAAAACCCAGAGGGGAAAAAAGCAAAAGTTATCCCTCCCACTCACCTTACCAAGCTTCTGGGTTTGGGACAAGCTGGTGTGGACCCTAACCAGACTCGTCCCTGGCGTGGATCGTTTTTACTACAGCGCGTAACATGAAACCTTACTTTATGATACCCGCCTGCCCGGAGGTATCATCTCTTTATCCACGTGACCTAGATTTTTAGGAATAAAGGATTGGCCACACGGACCTTCCATAATAAATCTAATTTATTATTGTCACAATTTATATTAATCGATGCAACACAAGTCTTACTAGGAAAATCAGATCAGGAATGAGTTAATTATTAATACTTAGTTAAATTAGTGCCTGAAATCCTACTCAATATCTTTGTGATAAATTAACCACCGAATCTTTATCTATATCCTTAACTAGCTAGAGTCTGCTCTATAATTAAACTTTAATAATCAATCTCTTGCCGATATCACACGGCGATCAGCAGCCAAGCCTTATATCCTCCTCTTGTACTTTATTCCTTTAATATTAATCTTCTATATATACTATTATCCGACTTGATCCCTCTTCTATTCACTTTCTGGCTTCTGACCGACTTCTACATGGCTCTGATAATACTCTCCAGCCTCCAGCCGACTTACTCGCGAATGCAGAAGCTCCAATTATCAGTATATAATCAGTATACAAGCTATATAATCAGTCACTCATCTGCATATCGCGTTTTCTTCTTGAGAAGGTTGGATTGAAATGCCATTCTGGGCCCAAAGATTCCCCAAGAGGATTAGTTTAGAAGGCGTGATATAAAACCCCGTCACAACTTATACTTTAAGATAAAAAAAAAATGTATGTTGGGGTAGGGCAAATCTTGACACTATAACAAAAGTTGTGAAGAATAGTAGCCATTTTATATTTTTTTAGATTCCTAGAAATTAGGAAATGATAATTGTTATCCGACATCAAGGCAAAGACTTTGTTACATCATGTAATTATAAACAAAAAGCATAAAATGTATAAAACAAGCAAATCAATTTTGCAATACAGAATCAGTAACTATCAATACAAACAATAATCCGCATTTTATTTACAATAAATTAATGTACATATGTTTGCGTACCTGTGCATTTAATATAAATCTATTCTTAAAAATATCGTAATAAGTATATTATACATGAATTACATTTTAAGAGTAGCTATAAAGGTTATATTGTATATATATATATATATACTACATAAATCAACACCATAAAATTCCCCATCATATCTATAAATAACAAATTATCACTAATGCAACTGAAGAAGCGTAAACTATAAAATTGTATGCAATTATATGGGTTAATTATTGATGTAAACATGGGATTGAGAGCAGAGAAACTTAAATTGCACAAATTATTTGTAATTGCAAACCTTTTATATAAATGGTATACAATTATTATTCTCTTAGTTGCAAGTTTATCTTATTTTTGATGGATAAATAAGCTCTTTACAACCGCATTTATATAATTAGTACCTTAGTTAGGAAAAGTTTTAAATGATTAAAATTTTAATTTTGCATTAGCTCTCAAATATTTATATTGTAAGTATGCTGAATATTTTCCGAGAGTTTTACGCGTCTTACATTTCCTTTTATGTGCATAAGAAATCATAGTTATAAGTATTCTAATACTACTTTGTATTTAATGCTTACATTTCTGAACATAATTTTGAATTCCGTGGTGCTTCTGCATCTGAAAATAGTTAGTATGAACATTTGTTAAGATTTATAATATATGTTTTACATATATATTAGATTAAGAATGAAACATTATTTCATATGCTTCAGGAAAAATTGTATGAGAAATTAGAAAAATGGTTCTTAATCCGTTTCAAAAGACAGTAAAATTCTGTAAAATTTTTCTGTTTTTCTGTAAACATTTTGCACCATATTTTATTACTATAAATGCATAAAAAAATTAAAGACTGTTTCTCTTCATCACTCAGGTATTCAAAGATTTGTAAAAAATTTAAGTGTATAAATTGTGAATGTTTTTCTACGATAATTAGAAAAGCTTTATTTATTTTTATTCTAAGAATGAAAATAAGTGTATAGCAAATATAGAGATAAATATTTATATGTTTATATTATGTTTATTTTTCAATAAGGGAAGAAAATGTAATTTCTCTGTATCTTTCACTCTTCCTGAGTTAAAGAAATGAGTATAAGAAATGAATTCCATGCAAATATACTAGTTAATATAAATAAAGTTAATTTACTGAAAATTTCTAAAATTACATTGATTTAATGAATTAGCTAAAATTCACTAATCCATAAAACTATGACTCTTTCATACTCTTATTCAATCCCTACTGATAGCTCACACTCTCTATGTATTTATTCAATTCCTACTGTTAGCTCACATTCTCTATATATTTATTTATTTATTTGTCTTGCTGGAATTCTCAATCGTTAATAAAATACATTTTAAAGCACTCAATTGAGCTGAAATTTTATGTACATGATTATTTTGGATGACAATAGAGTAATTAAATTATAATTAATAAAAATTTTAATTTATTAAAACTAATTATTTAAAGAAGTGCAAATACACACACACATAGCAACGTTGGCATCTTTTTTGTCTCACCTTTTAAAGCATTCAGTTGAACTGAAATTTTATATACACTATTGTTTTGGATGAAAATACGATATCTTAATGATAATTAATAAAAATTAATTTCAACTTAATGTTGTGTTTCTGTCATAAGTATATACATATTTATATTAATTGTAACCATTTAATAAAAAGTAGATAAAATAAAATTTTTATTTATTGATCTAAGCAGGAATTGACTTAAAACTTTTTTATATTACTTTTTCATTTATTTGTCTTGGTGAAATTTTAAATCTTTAATGAAATACATTTTAAAGCACTCAATTGAACTGGACTTTTATATATATGATTATTTTGGATGACAATGCAGTAATTTAATGATAATTAATAAAAATTCATTGATTAAAACTAATTATTCAAAGAAATACAAATACAGCCACGTTGGCATCATTTTTGGTGACTTATCGACCATTTTGGTAACTTGTGTCAAAACATGAAAAGGTTTATTTCTCACATATTAAAGCACTCGTTTGAGCTGCAATATTCTATATGCTATTGTTTTGGATAA
The DNA here is from genome assembly GCA_019973955.1 of Trichonephila inaurata madagascariensis. NCBI lineage: Eukaryota > Metazoa > Arthropoda > Arachnida > Araneae > Nephilidae > Trichonephila > Trichonephila inaurata. The sequence continues at coordinate 287,198 of BMAV01000902.1, read as the reverse complement.
AAATACGATAACTTAGTTATAATTAATTAAAATTAATTGATTGAAACTGATTATTTAAGGAATTACAGATACAGCCACATTGGTTTCATTTTAGGAGACTTGAGTTAAAATTTAAAAGATTTTTTTTTCTCACCTTTTAAAGCATTCAGTTGAACTGAAACTTTATACACACGATTGTTTTGGAGGACAATACGATACTGTAATGATAATGAATAATAATTAATTACCACTTAATGTTGTGATTCTGTCATACGTATATACATATTTATATGAATTGTAACTACTTAATAAAAAGTAGCTAAAATAAATTTTTCTTTGTTGATGAAAGTAGTAATTGACTTAAAACAATTTTTTTTATATTACTTTTTGCCATTTAAAATATAATAATATTTTTTAACAACTTCCCGGCTTTTCCCGAGTTGAGCTTGGGTAATGTGAAAATTTACACTGTGCAATCGGTCTTTCCAGAATTGCTTCCGAATTGCCTTTTATGGCTTCGAAATAATTGAAAAGTACCGCTCGGTGTACCTCCGTGGAATTTTATGCAAAAAGAGGAAGTCCTTCTGCTGAGTATCCCCCTTCAAGCTTGTGAATAACTTTGTAGTTACTTTGTTGATACATTTCCTTAAAATAGAAGAAAACCAATTAAACACGGCAGTGTATTATTTGCTGCTCAATGCAAGACAGTAAAAGGAAGAAGAGAAAAGAAATTCTACTGTCCAGATAGTGATGTTATGTGCAGTATGTTTCGAATTATATTTTCGAATTTATTATACACGTTCAAATTTATATTAACAAAACAAAAATCAGAATCATATATGTAAATTATAAAGATGTAAATAAAATTTGTAATTCAAGATAAAAGCTAGACATCTTAAGCTATATATTTATAGTTAGTGTGAATTGACTACACTTTATTGATTTCGGCCGTACAGAAAGCCAACTTTACAAGAAAATTGCTGATTTATTTAAATAGATATTTTTACATTAATGTTTTGGTAATTTTGTATGTGAATGGTGCTGTTAGTTTAAAAAGATGTTTGTTTAAAAATAAGCATTATTTTTTTTTATCCAGAAATAAAGTAAACCTAGACGGTGTTAATATAAATATTTTCTGCTTTTTAAATATATGCTTAAATTATAACAAAACATACTTTTTTACCTTAAAAGTAATTTAAAGAAAAATATGACTGGAACAAAGCACTGTTAATAATTGCCTTTAATGTGTCAATGTTCTACTCACAAGGAGATAACTTAAAATTCCCAACTGTAACTTGATATGTTTTTTTTATACATTTGGGGTTACGGAATGTATTTCAGTTTTAGTCTGTACTATGAAAGAGTTATTGCGACGGAAAAAATATTTGATGGTAAAGAGAGTACTTCTGTCAACAATGTTGTATAAGAATGAATGAGATTTTTCGATAAAATTAATCACCAAATGTTGCCAAATTAACACATTTGGTGACAAAAAGGATGCTTCGCGAAAAAAGTAGCAGAATCTAGCGTTTTTATTTGACAATATATCTTTAGATGCCTCTAAGAATATACTTTACCGTTTATGTATCTAAAATACATTTTGTTGGATAAATTATAATTTATTTTGTCGTTAGTTTTTTAACTTATGTATATATATATTAAAATTCCCTACTGCAGTGGGTCGGTAAATGAGTACCAAGCTTGCTTGAAGACTTAAACACTGGGGTCTTGCTTCGGACTGACCACCTGATCGGGTCATCTGTTCATGCACTTTGGTGTCCAATGGTCACGTATACAGGGATGGTCACAGTAGGCCCTTGCCATCGTGGGATGTTGCGCCACTGAGTTTGTGTTTTTATATTAAAAAAATAACACCTTGACGTTACAATCCAGCCTTATTTGACTCATACAAAATAAAAATTGAGCTTAACAGAATCAATTGTATAATTCATTTAAAAACGCCTTTATTTGACTTGGAAAACAGAATGATAGTTCAGCTGTTAGCCTTGTCACTTAACTTGGGTTGAAAATCACGAAGATCCTTGCCGATAGTTTTTGAATTAGTTGTTAGTATGACCTCTCAATAAAAAATAACTAATAAATCAACCGTATATAATAACTAAACTCTATACATATCAATGTATAGAAGCTAAATTTCTTTGTAAAGAATTTCAGTTGTACTACTTCAAAATTAAGAGATAAAATAATTAGATTAATTGAGAAATGTATGATGATCGAAAATGTACGTGTAACGTAAATAATCAGACTTAACATCTGTTGCAATGATAATAATTTGAGTAATATAAAATAAGAAAAGAAACACTTTTTTACAGGAAAATTTTTTACATCAAGTATTTTGCATTGCGCATAAAGTTCATTTTTGCATGCTTTAATTAACATATATAGAGATCAATGATGATTTTTTTTGCAGAAATTACAGATAAATATGCTTGCATCAATCCTTTATCCTTGAATCTTCTATTTCTTTTCTTTTTCCTCCATTTCTCTAAATTTTACAAGGCGCAATCAAAACCTTTCCCAAGAATTCTATTTCCGAGTTTATTTATTACCCAGATAAAGTTTAACGGAAGCAAAAGGAAGTTCATTTGAATTTTAATAAGCCACTGGAGTGCTACAAACTTTCAAAACAGTTTACTTTTAAATAAAGCGCGTATTTAATCCGTACGAAATATATTTCAAGAAATATGGAAGAAACTTGTGTGTTTCCTTTTCTCCCAGCTAGGCAGCGTTCAGTAAATAGGTGTATGCAAATTACAAGAAATAATATTAGCTTTGAGAGGGGTAGGGGTGAGATAATTCATCGCTTGTGTACGCATTTCATGTAATGTATGCAGATTTAACACGAACGGAAAATCTTTCTAGAATTCAAATTGAAATCTCTGAAAGATATATAGAGGTACTTTAAATTTTCCAGTGCCTCGAGATGACATTTTCTTTTTATCATTCCGGAGATGCTTATCCTGGAAAAATTCAAATTAAATGCAAAATCCCTTGATTATTAGAGAAACAAAAGAAAATGACGTAAAATAAAAGGAGAAAATTAAAGAGCGAGTTGACTGAACCTTGAGGTGATTTCCCTAAGGCAAAAATTACTCGCGTTGTAGTTGAAAGAGTAATTCATCCCAAAGTGGTGAAAAGTACGTTTATCATTTTTTTTTCTTGCCCCTTGAAACTTAGGTATGCATTATTATTAAAAAAGTAATTTTCTCCAAGCTTTGTATAAATAAACCGCATTTAATAAACGTACACTATCCCATTTTTTTATTTAAAGAAATAATATTAAGTATAAATTACATCCAAAATAATTTGCTTTTCTTATTATCTGCATACACAAAATGGATGAAAAATTATATTTTTAGTCGAAAGATGGATGTTTAATTTTTAATAAAAGACATTTCTCAAATTACTACACTCTCTTGAGCTTTTAATTCTTTCATGTTTATGAATAAATAACGCATTGCCTGAAAAAATAATAGCTATTATTAGGATTTTGTGTGTGGAATATTTCAAAACACAGTAATTTTAAACATAGTTAAACAATTCGTCCATAAATTAAAAAAAAATATCTTGATTTATTCTTGAAAGTGTAGTACACATGAATGCTTATGCAAGCAATATTTCGTAAAATCTTTATAACTACGTTAGATATATCAAACAATAATTATAACAAACCTTTTATAATGTTAATTGTAATACTTTACATCCTCCAACACTGGTGAAAAAAAATTAAAAAGGAACGATTTTGTTTCAAAATAATAATAATTACAATAATAGTAAAATAAATAAATAATAATTAAAGTATCAGACAATAGCTGAGCTCTTCGTAGATCCTCTAACGCGCAGTGGCCTGTGGCGTCGTTAGGTTGTCGCAGGCGGACTTGTTAGATCACATTTTTGTTAGACTCGAACCACAAGTTCAGGACTATGTGGAGGTCCGAAATCCACAAAACACGGTACAACTTTTGGAGATATTAGCTAAATTTGAAGAGAGGTATCCTTGCAAATCAACGCGGGGTTCGCAGAATAGTGATAATGTGGAAAGACTGAGTCGAAATGAGCGTAGGATATCTAATGTTGATGATAATCGCAGAAATTGGAGAAATTCAGAAGTTGGGCGTAGACCAAATAATGGCAATTTGGGGAAAGTTATGTTTGAAAAGGATACGAGCGTGAATTGACAGCCTATCGTAAAGTTACCGGGATACCCAGCCATTGCTACAAGGTGCATACCAATGCACGCGCGCTCAGACGTTTCCTTAAAGTGATCGAATCTTAATTTGGATTAAAGTAGGACTGAGATTATTTGATATTAGGACTTGTAATATTATCAGAAGGGAGAATAGGCGGATAATATAATTATTTAGATAAAGTGGTCTAAATTACGCAATTCAGTTTAACTATCACTGTGTGTTTAGTTCATTATAGCTTCTCGCTTATATAAATTTATCTAAATTGTTAGAAGTTTAAGTTATATTCTTAATAAAGTCATATTAAGAATTTAAAATGTCTGTTCATTTTAAGAATCCCACACCTCTAACTCACCCTGACAACCAAAGATATGGTCACCAAAGGGGGGGGGGACATATCACAAGGTTGTGATAGTGTGATCACGCTTATTTAAAGGTACCTCGCTCGCTGAAGCTTTTAGCGTACGCACGTTTTGAAACGGTGTAGCTTAGTCCAATCATTTTTTTAAAGTTTCTGTGCTTACTTATCGTTAATATGGAATATGCCTCAAGATGGTAGATAGTTGAAAGACTCGAGGCACTCCAATCACAGACAAATTGCTGTAGGAACCTGGCGTTGCGAGAAAGGGGGTGTCCACTCTGTGGAGACAGTTCATAGAGACAGGAACAGTGGTCTGACAATCCGATAAATGCCACAGAAGGGAAGCAACATCGGCTCAAAACCGTTATTTGATACTTCTAGCCAAAATGGATAGGTCCGCCACCTGTATAATGAAACCAGAACATTCCTTTCACGGAAAACAGTCACCCAGAGACAATGTTGGTGGCCAGTATGCCAGGCTCCCTGTAGTCTGCATCCCTTTGATTATGAACCATAAAAAGGACCGTCTAGGCTGATGCCGAAAATACCTATCTCGGACAGATGATTAATGGGGCACCGTTCTCTTCAGTGATGAGTCGCGATTCAGTCTGGATGGAGATCCGAGACTTTTTTTCAACTGGAGAGAACCTGGGAGATGATACCAGCCCTCTAACAATGTCGAAACGGACCACTATGGTTAAGGTGGTCTTATGGTCAAGGCGGGCATCATGACAGACGAGCATACCGACCTTCATGTGTTTGAAAAAGGTACTATAACAGGTTAGGCGTACAGAGGCGAGATCCTTACCCCTATCTCAGACTTTTTCACGGAGCATACGGAACAAATTTCCTCTTTATGGATGATAATGTACTCCCACACAGTGCTCAATTGGTGGACGAATACCTCTAATTGAAGATATCAAACGCTTGGATTCCCTGACCTTAATCCCATCGAATGTGTATGAGACATCCGGGGACGCTCAAGTGCAGCTCTAACAACCATTAATGAGCTCAAGAGTGTATTGTTACAAGAGTGGGTATGGTTGCCACAGGGGCTAATAAGGACCCAGGTCAATAATATGAAACACTGATGGGAGAGTTGTATAGATGTTAGAGGTGATCATACACATTATTAGGCATATTTTTCTCTGACTGATAGAGCATCAGTCAGATGCTTTGCTGGACAAATGCCCAGTTCCTTATTTAGGATGTCAGCTGTGACCAATTTTTGTTTTTATATTGGTCTTATTTCGGATGATATTTTAGTGAAGTTTTGTTTTATCTGCTTTGTTGGTTCTTTCTTTATTGAAAAAAAATTCATTTGTCCTTTTAATTGTCTTCAACAATGTAGTTTAAAAATACATCTTTACGAAATGTAATATGTGAGTGCTTTTAAAAATATGAATTAAAAATGGTACATAAAATGGTATTATTGTACTAAATAAATAAGTCATGTTCTCTCTATATAAAAAAACCGCACAGTGTATGCTGTTATATGCACAGTTACATATTTGGCAGGAAATGTGAGTGAGCACCTCATCATATGTATTATTACGTTTTCTATATTTATTAAATATGGATTGTATATATTTGGCACGTGAATGAATAAGTTCTACTATTAGTGAAACGGCTCTGTTTTCTTCTCGTGTGTTGGTTTTCACTTGGAAATTATATGGATTAGTCGAAATTATGAACTTGTTTATTTCCTAATTTAAAACTAATTTCAATTTTTCACGTATGGTGTTTAAAAACCACTTATCTTTCGTGATGTAGTAACCTCATTAGTTTTCAAATCTTGGAAAATAAAAAAATAAAAAAATATTACTCTCTTACTTCCTGTTATCGAGTTATCTACGCCTTATTTTTTCAAACAATTAAATTGTAGTTGAAGGCAGAAACTTGATTATTTTAACATCCTCTTCATTGGTGAACCGGACGTAAAATTTTAAATTAAAGTACCTAACCGTATCATAAAAAAATAGAAGTTTATGTAAAGTTAGCAAATTATAAAAATGAATGGATGGTTTATAAATATTACGAAGTTTTAAAAATACAATTTATCTAAAACAACTTAACTATTTTTTTAAGGAAAATCGTGTTTATGTATAAATGTTCGACTCACACATATACGTATTATATCGTCGATCAATTTGTTCAAATTGAAAGAAACGCCATATGTCACCATATACAGCCAATAGTGGAAAACCTATTTTGTGCGTGCTTCAAAAAAAAAGGGGTGGGCAACCCGCAGTCCACCTTGAATAATTTTGCAGCCCACGAGATTCATTGCAAATTTAACAAAATACGATTACTTTGTGTAATATTTTTGTTTTTAGTGTAGTGTTTTGTGATAAATATACCTCATAATTTTTTCTAGTTTGCTTCTGCTGATATACAAACTAAGACGCTAGCAGTATTGCATTGCAGCGACACCCCGCAGCATCATGCTTGATTTCTGTAGCTTTATCACGCTGCTTATTTTCAGACCTAGGCATAGTTGATCATTGAATTATTATTATCAAATGGTCTATGTTTGTATACATGAAAAATAATGAAAACAATAATAATGATAATGCACTCCGTTTTAAATTTCCACTCCAAAAATATTTGTAATGGTTTGAAATCTAATATAAAAAAAAAAATATTTTCATGTGCAGCCTGTGGGATTATAATGTTTTTCTGAAGCAGCCAGAAAGGTCATTTGGGTTAGCCCAGTGTTTCTCAAACTGTGGGGCGCGCCCCCTTAGAGAGAGGCGTGATAACTCTGCGACTCTCATATTGAAAAGTCGTAAATAAAATATTATTTTTAAAAAATTATTAATTGACTGAAAGTAAGCAAATGAAATACATTTTCGCATAATAAAAGTAATATATACACATTTACGCTGTTATAATAAACTTATAAAAGTATCTGTACACTGCATAAAGTATTTCATAATTAATTTAACAGTTTTAACAGTACTACAAGAACAAGTTTAATAATTACCAGTGATGTCATGGACTTGCCATATATAAAATTATATACAAAAATTAACACACTTACCTTGATAATCTGTACGGTTTATAATTAATCCCTTAACTGCCAAAAAAATACTTGCGATTCGCTCCTCAATGTCACCGTTTACTACGTAGGAAGAAGAGAAAAGGGGAAAAAATAAGCAAATCCTCTGAAGTAAGTAAATCATTCGCAAAAATTGTCAAGGTCGTTTTATTGCATACTAAAGCCTTTGGAATAATTTTACGGATAACAGTGCTTAGAAAAGATCGTACTTTGGAAAGACATATATATATGTCCAAGTCAATTAACGCTTTGGTTGAATGAGATGTTTATATACGCCGATGGCACTAAAGAGGTTAAAGTCATATTGTAGTTTTAGCTTCAAAGTATAGCATTATATTGAATGCAATAGATTGATATTGTAAGGAAGGGAGGCGCGATGAAAATTATGATTGAAAAAAGGGTCACAAGCATTGAAAGTTTGAGAATAACTGGGTTAGCCCTCTCTGCTCTAAATTGATAATAACAATGGTAACATTTGGCAATGCCTTTTAAAAAAGAGAATATTTTTCTTAGTGAAATTGATTAACGGTATAATAGGCAAGTACGAAATAATTGGTACAAATTTGATATCGGTACACTACTTGTTTTTGTTGCGATTTTGAAATCACGGCAAATAATTCTTTGATGGCCAATCTAATATTATAGTAGTGTACAATTATCACCCCAACTTGGCAAAACTGGAATTAATTGACGGGAAAATCCGTAGCATACCGATATCAAATTAAAGCTAATTATTTCAACTTATAATTGTAATTATTTATTATAAAGAGAATAGAGAGAGAGAGAGAGAGATTTTTATAATTTATTCTATATATATTTTAATATATGTACAAATATGATGAATTATTTGAAAATATTACTTTTAGAATCCTGTTAGTAAATAGCGAAATTGATTAAGATCTCTAATCATCAAATAGAAAATATACATCTAAGCAAATATTTTAAGAATTCGCTTTAATTTTCAACACTCTAACATGATTTTCATTATCACTCACCACTTTTTAAACTAGACATATTTATTTATTCCATCCCATCACATTAATATACCTGTTCAGTCTTCCAAAACAAAAGTTCCTACAAAATCATTTTAAAACAAATTACCACACAAAGTTGCAAATTAGGCTTAGCAATCACATGTCACGTCTACTTTTATTTGAATTCCAAACACATCGTATCTCATGAAACGTAGGAACCTTACAACTGCAATCGAGATAACTTTCAACTCGAATCTCAGTTCACAAATTACCACTTCCTTTTCTCAAATTGGATTTCACTGCAGACAATGAATTAGCCTGTCTAATTGCGAAAACTGCGAAAGGTTAACCATTTCCCGCGTAAGATAGGAGAAAGAAAGAGAGTCAAGAGACTTGGGAATTGTGTACGAGATTGCGAGTTCTAAAAGCCAAAGGTACGTCGCTAATGACATGAAGGCTCAAACCTTTAATGACGTTCTATAGGGGAAAGGAAACAGCTTTTCCTTCTAGCCAAACATCCTAATCCTGAGATCAGTGGCGGTCTTTTCGGCATCTTGTCTCGAATCTGTCTCAACTAATCAAAAGATTTACTCTCTACGAGAATCAGAGAAATCTGGGCTTTGTCTGATAGTTGAATCGATAATAGTCTTAAGATAGTTAAATTGATTATAAATAGGATTTAAAAGATAAATTTTAAAGTATTGCAAAAATATATCCTGTTTTATGAATTCTAGGAGTTCAGAAACATTCGCATTCATCACAAGTATCAGAGTACAATATTGATTCTAAATTTATCACAAATATAAAGTAACTGAACAAAGTAAAACTGAAATGTATTAAATCATTTACATACATGTGGGAAATATTAGAAATTGTTACAAATAAACTTATCGTCGATAATTAAATAATTCTACAACGAAATCAATTGAAATAAATCCAACTATCATGATATATTCAGTATTATAAACACTTCCAAAATACTATTATGAGCTTTCGTTATATTTTTCCATTTCAAATGAAATGGATATAATGAAAAGTAAAGTATATGCGCAAAACCTATAAAAGATAATACTCTTTCTTGCTCCATATTCTACAAAACTCATAACTATAACTTCCAAACCTATAAATTTGCATCATTTTTTTTTATTTAACAATTTAAAATATTTTTGTCTGCTCTTAAATATCCTATCTTTTTAATCATTTTAAATATATTCTATCCTTGAAATCAATCAAACAGGGTTTAATATAATTTCTACTTACATCCTTTCCGACGACTCTTTTTTTTTTGCATACAATGTTGTGCATGTTGCTTAGATTTCTATTTTATTAAAACGAAACGTTTTTAGGTAATTATTATTCTGACAAATTAATTAATTCTTATTTGTCTTCGTTTTAATGGATTTTATCGTAAAGAAATTCAGTAATAATAAATAAGCAGCCGTATTCATTTCGCTAAGGAAAAAAAATAATCTCGTAAAAATAAGTAGCATATTTCAAATATATATATATATATATATATATATATATACATCCATAAAAATAGAGAATATATTTTCCTTATAAAAAAGCGTTTTTTCCCTTTCATTTAATAGTAATATTAATATGTTTTGTTCTACAAGTGTAAATTCAGTTTAACATTTCATACTTGAACTACTATTTTAATTAATAAATTATCTCTTTAAATATTAATGAAAAAGGGACTCTTTTCCAAATCAAAAACTGAATATTTAATCTAACCATATGTTATGTCCCTGTAGGTGACTAATTATTTTTTTTCAAATTAATTTAGTTTTCAATTAAATATTCAGATTTCTTTATATATATGTGTGTTATATATACTCTTTCATCAAATTACCATAATATCATTACTATGAAAGAATATGTAAAATGTGCCAGTAAATATTTTTAAATAGGAAATCTAGCTTAAAATTAGTTACCTTAACTTATCAAAAGAATATTTACCATTCGGAAACTGGACAGCTTAACAAATATATCAGTAACGCCTTTACTAGTAAAAATTGATTTTTTAAATATTAATATAGTACCCGTCTTATATATAAGTAACGCAAATATATTTAATAAGAAGTTCTATAAATTGCTTTGCACTAAAAGTATCTATTATATGTGTGTTAATATTTTAAGCTTCCTGTAAGAAAGTATTATTTAAAAAAAATATTGAATTTTATCTTTTAAATCAAATTATAGTTTGAAACAAAATAATTCAAAAATGCTATGTATTGTATATATCTGACGGAATCTATGTAAACATATATTTTTACGAAGTGCTCAGGAAATAAACACTTTAAATACAGCCTGGTATGTTTTAGGTCATTTTTTTCACGATGAGTGTTTTTGAAAAAGTGAAATATTTATCTATTTAATAACTATAAGGAAAACATTTTTAAAATTAGTTTTGGTATTATATAAGTTGCTTTAATGAATATATAGAAATTGGAATTAAATTGGTTGATTGTCTAAAATATATTTACTGTTACAGACTTATTTTAAAATCAAAAATGTTTCATGAATATATACAGGGTTTTGCCCAAATCGAACAACAAATTCAGAGAGATGATAGTAGGCACCATGACAATAACCATACAAAATGGAGTCGCACACTCCGTTTAGTTGGCGAAAATCACGGTAATAGAGTAGCCGTCAAAAGGACGATGAGCCAGACGAGACGAGTGACCAAATGAATGTATTGATTTGGAGCTCCACGGCAGGGCTGAAAAATCCTGCACGCATGAGAATTTTCCGATTCTCCAGGGAGTTATGCAGGGAATATTGGCCACTGGGCATCAGAACATATGGTTCAATTATGACGGTACACCAGCATATTTTTCGACTAAGGTGCATCAACACCTCCATGTTATATACTCCGGAAGATGGATTGGACGCGGTAGACCTGTTCTTTGGCATTCATGCTCTCTGGAACTCGACCCCTTCAATTTCCTCTTCTGGGTACACCTGAAATCGTACAAAACGCTGGCGGCTACAGTGGAGGATCTCTTGCCACGGACCGTGATCTGCTGACATCGTCAGGCCATCTTATTTGTTTGAACACATCCGATAATCCTTCGTCCATGGCTGTGCAATGACATATGTCTCCGAAATTCGGAACAATTCCTGTGACAATTACTTGTAGTTGCATTTTTGAAGTCGAGATGCGGTGGATTTTTGCATTGTAAACAAGCTTTAAGTCTAATAAATGTGTATATTGCCTCTTATTGCCCCTTTTCATTCCACTCGACATCAAACACTTCATAACTGCTTTTGCGAATTATTCCAACTAAACGTAATTTGTGACTCTATGCTCTACGGTGATTTGTCCTCCCCATGCTTCCTATAATCACCCCTCTGAATTTCTCGGTTGAATTTGGTAACACTCTGAATATCTATACAAATGGTTACTTTATGGCAATTTCCATCCTTTTTGATAAGCTCGCTTGGATGGCAAGGGGTACAAGTTATTATGGATGAATGGGGCATGTAACTGCTGCATTTTTTTGAATACTTCTGAAGAGGCAGACTGCTAATGGGATTTTTATATGAAATGAAGATTGTAATTGGCCGACATCTTAAAATGGGTATCTATGAAATGGCTTCACTTGTCAGGTGTTTTACGAGTTGCTGTTCCCAGTGCCTATGTAAAATATATCAATGGTGGGAAATCAGTAGAAGAGGCCATAGCATGGGGTTTCTATACATCAGCAACGACAGCTGTAAGCTATTGTACAGCCATATGTAAGGTGAAGTCATATTATATTTTTATTCCCCAAATTATTAAAGCATAACACTTTTTATATCTCTTTTTAAGGTATCAGACTACGTTCGAAATCATGGAAAGTGTACAAACGAATGTATATATAGTTAATGTCATTCAGATTGTAATGCACATAAAATTGTTTTAAGAACATTGTTACAATAAAAAATATATTTAAATGCAATATTTTGGTAAAAAATGGACTTAGAATTACTTTTTTTCAAAACATTCTCCTTTTATGAAAAATGCTTCTGTAATAATAATGTGTTGCTCATATATGGCCAAGACTTCTCCAGAGGGCCTAAACTACGACTTCTGAAAAATTCACATTGTTTTCAAAGTTACTACCAATTGAAATAATTGTTAGTGTTTTTCTGTTAAAGTTTCTCAACTCTGATGTATAATATAAAATAGGGATAAATCCACTTCTAAACCATTTATTTCAAAAATCCTAGTTCAGATTATGTACTGGAGTCTGAGCTGTAAATATGCAAACTATTAGTTCAGAAGCATTTTCGATAAAAGAAGAATATTTGGAGAATAAATTATTCTACGTTCATTTTTTGCCAAAATATTTCATATGAATCATTTTTAATTGCAATAATATTCTTAAAGCAATTTTATACGTGTTTTCAAATCTAAGTGACCCTAAATATTAAAAAAAATATATTTGTTTGTAAGCATTTAAAAAATTACGATTCCGAATGCAGTCGGACACCTTACAGCGATTGTTCGCGGACACTGAGGTTTTTCTGAGGCACTGAGCTCGAACCTGTGAACTTCTTTGTCGTAATTCAATATCTCAATCTTTAGCCACTCAGACATCGTTCCAATGATGTAGCTACAGCCGTATCAATGATAAACCAAGCTTCAGTGGAACCAAAATGGGCATGCAAAAATCCGTACACCTAAAAAAAACCACGAGAAGGGCCCCTCTCAAGACTATCTACACCACTTCCTCCAACACATTATTTGCAGTGTTTTCTGTCCAAATTCCATGTCCTCACACCTTGAATCGCCACTTCTATACTGTTCTTCGAACTCATGCTTTTATTTAATAAGTCTCGAGGACCTGATATCAAGTATCTGTATTTCAAATTTCCAGCCATTATGACCCATTGCAGCAATTTAAATATTATTGGGAATTAAAAATGGGATTAAAACCCTATATGGTTTATCAAATCAAAATATAATTAAGTATTAGTTTGATGAAATATCTACTTCGCTTCTCTTAGAAGGACTTTAAAGAAATAGACAATTGGAAATTATAAATTATGACTTGGACTAGATAATGACTGATGTAATTTTCACCATATGTCGTCTAAAAATGTTTCCTGCAAGAAACGTATGTAGTATAAGTTTATTAAGTATTCGGTAGTTATAAAGAAAAGAAGCTAAAATATCTTACTTTTTTATATTAAAAAAATATATCATTAGATTTATTGTGATCTAATGTAGTTATTTTATAACATACATTAACATGTCAAAATATGATAAAGGAAAACTATATATTTATAATTTGAGAACTAAAGAAAGATTTATTAAAATTATAATAAATCTTCAGCACACATTAAAAATTAGAACTTCATTTCTGTTGATATCTGGATTACATAAAATTAATTTAAGTGAACCACATGGATCAGTTTAGAAATATATAAATTGAATATGTATAGATTTAAAACCTTTCTGGGCTAAATTCATAAAAGTTACATTATACATACCATCACGTGTTTTTCATTGAATTGAAAACTGAAATTAAATTTTGAACATATTTTTCTGTTCATAAAATTTAGATAAATTATCAAATTTGGCAATTGGATAAACATGTTTAAAATTTAAGATCCTTTAAAAAGTTTTCAAAATAAAAAAAAGAAAAATCTTTTACTATACGTGTTTGTTTTTAAATACAGTGCATTTTGTTCCCCTACGATAGTTCTTATTGTTGATAAATTTGTATATTTTTAAAGAAAGTATCTCCAAAATGCACGTGTTGGCCACAGCAAAGTCCATGAATTAATTGGCTCGAAACACGTTTTATCTTTTATCACTTGATTATGACGTCACCAAGGGTGTCTTGAGGCATGAGCCAACTGGTCTCTTACCCAGGGTCTCGCCCTCGATGGGGGCCTCGTATCGATCTCGACTTTGTCTCGACTACGTTCGGAACCGTGAATTTAAAAAAGTGCATTAATGGATAACTTTCATGATATTTAGTATCACTTAGATTACAATACATGTATAAAATTGTTTTAAGGACATTTTGACAAAAAAATTATTTAAATACAATATTTTGCCAAAAAATTAACTTAGAATAATATTTTAGGAATGTTCTTTTGTGAAAAATGCTTCTATCATAATAATAGTTTGCCTGTATATAGATCAGACCTCTGTACAGAGGCTCAACTATGAGTTTTGAAAAATTCACATTATTGTTAGAGTTACAACCCATTGAAATAATTATCGGCGTTTTTTTCTTAAAATTTCTCCCCTCTGTTGTCGTAAAACATGGATAAACCCACTTCTAAGTAATATATTTCAAAAATTCTAGTTGAGCCTCTGTACAGAGGTTTGAGCTATAATATACAGGCAAAATATTATTATAATAGAAGCATTTTTCACTAAAGGAGAATATTTTGTAAATGGGTCATTCTGTGTTTTTATTTTTTGTCAAAATATTGTACTTAAATAATTTTTTATTGTAATACTATTCTTAAAACAATTTTATATACATTTTCTAATCTAAGGGACACTTAATATCATAAGTATTATCCATTTATACGCTTTTGCAAAGTCACGGTTCCGAACGTAATCCGATACCTTAATAAGAAAATGATCCTGATAGTTTAATGGTCAAATATTGTTTCCGTTCGTATTCACTGAAAAACAGGGATTTCAATTGGCAAAAAAGATAAGACTGCATTATTATGTGATGACCATTGTCCATGTCTAGGCCTAGACCTAATACCATAAGCAATCATTAAACAAATTTAGTTGAAATACGGCAATTGGTCGAGCTTCTATGTGTCTAGATTTATGAGATTGTGAATCACGCACATTTACTTGTTTCTTCAAATTACCGTTTATACGATTACTCTACAATGCTTGCTATATACTGTCTGCATTTAAAGATTACAAATTAGGACTCATTTTGCAAAATGATCAGGGTCTCATAAAATCTTAAGATTTCTTTAGGCTCAGGGCCTCAAAATTTTTAAGTTGTCCCCAATTTAGAGTTAACGAATGGCGCAATATAATGCAATACGAGAATTATTGGCGAGGAAGCTCTTAGTTTGTGAGATTGTAAGCTACATAAATTTATTTGTTACGGGTTACCGTTTGTACTAGTACTTGACAACGTATGCTATACTGTCTACCTAAAAGGGTCTCAGGTGGGGCCTACTTTTACATCAGGGCTATAAGCCTCAGCAAGTCTTAATACGTACATAGACGTCACATGAATTTATGAACTTGGCTGTGAAAAATGTGATTGTACTTATTATGTAACAATAAAGTCGTGAAAAATTTAGCGTATTATTTTTTAAAAGAATAAAAATTTTATGAACGTTAAAAAAATATTTGTTAAAATATGGATTATTATTATCTACATGCTTTGAATGAAAATCCAACGCTTTATTTATTTCGATAACATTTCAAAAGATTCTAGGAAGTTGTGCTCCAAACTAAAATATTTTCGACACGCGAATAACATATCAAACACGTGATTCGATGAAAATACTTGTGAAAAGTAAATTTTTGCTTTATGATTGATGATTGTGATGGAACCCGTGTGGCACAGACAAACTGAACCATACAAGATAAAAGTTATTGTTCTCGAGAGGTTTTATGTCTTGAATTATTCATGCGATGCACTTGTTTGACTACATTTCAAAAACCCGAATTCGGGTTTCTATAACTTACACCTAAGTTTGATTTATGATATCTTGATGTACTTTACTTAAGAATGCTGAAAAATCTTGAAAATACTTCAAGTTATAAAACTAATGCTAATTTAATACGTTGATCATTTTGCTTACTCCAATATTATTAGTAACAAGTAATATAAAAAAAAAAAATAAGTCAATACCTACTTAGATCAACAAAGAAATTTTTTTATTTTAGCTACTTTTTATTAAATAGTTACGATTAATATAAATATGTATATTCGTATGACAGAGTCACAACATTAAGTGGTAATTAATTTTTATTAATTATCATTAAAGTATCGTATTGTTTTCTAAAACAATCGTGTATATAAAATTTCAGTTCAACTGAATGCTTTAAAACGTGAGAAAAAACTCTTTTAAAGTTTTGGCCCAAGTCGCTAAAAATGAAAATAAAGTGACTGTATTTGTAATTCTTTAAATAATTAGTCTCAGTCAATTAATTTTAATTAATTATAATTAAATTATCGTATTTTTACCCAAAACAATAGTGTATAGAAAATTGCAGCTCAAACGAGCGCTTTAACCTTTTAACTGGTTTGTCCGAGATAATCTCGGGCACAGCACTGATGTTCAAAAATGTCACTCCCGAGTATTACTCGGGGTAATTCTTTTTGAGTGCATCGTATTGTTTTACCTGAATATATATCGGAGGACGTTTATTTCGGCTTCCTCTCTTTGTCAAACCCGACTGATTCTCTAGAAAAGTTAATGTGCGCTCAATTCAATAGATGGCAGCACTTTACTGAAGACTCCAAAGGTTAGAGGTTAGAAGTTCTTTGGTTCAAAAAAATTTGATAATTTGTGTACCCAAATCATCAAAATAACTTGACAGTTAAAGGGTTAAAATGTGAGAAAAAAACATTTTCCTGTTTTGACACAAGTTGCCAAAATGTTCATTAAGTTGCCAAAAATGATGCCAACGTGGCTATATTTGTAATCCTTTGAATAATTAGCTTTAATCAATTAATTTTTATTAATTGTTATTAAATTACTGTATTGTCATCCACAATAATTATGTATGTAACATTTCAGCTCAATTGAAAGCTTTAAAATGTATTTTATTAACGATTAAAAATTCCGCGAAGATAAATAAATAAACAAATAAATTTATAGGGAGTGTAAGCTAATAGTGTAGGAATTGAAAAGTAGATTGCAAATATGCTCATCAAAAATATAATATAATTGCAATGAGAAACCCGTAGTGTAACTAAAATGGCAAAATGATGTGAACTTGAATAGAAATGCGATTTTAAGGGAAAAAACCCTTCCGCAATAAAATTTGAGAAATAGGGTAAAACCTGATTTGTGCGATAGATAGAGAGCTCATAAAAATATTCGAAAATGCTTTATAAATTCTTACATATACCAGACAACTTCGTACGGAATTTTTTTTTTAATGCGGTGAAGAAGCTTGCATTAAAAAATAGCACCCCATAATCGTGCACTACAAATCGTACTACTACTTGTACTTATAAAATTTATGAGAAAGCAAAATAAATAATTAAATTGCACATGAAAACACTTTAAAAACACTTAATTTCTTATAGTATACATCAGTGCATTTTAAACTATTTATGTTTGCGACCCAATTTTTAATTATAATTTTCATCGCGCCCCCTTCTACAACAACCATGTATTGAATGCAATAAAAATGTACTTTGACGCTAAAGCTACAATACAAATTTAATTATAAACCATAAAAATTATCAAGCTAAGTATTAAATTTTGAAAATAAGAAGCTCATTGAAGTCATCACTAATTATTAAATTTGTTTTTAATGTATTGATAAATTGATTATTCAAAACATTATAAAAAACTGATACATTTTATAAGTATATTTAATCAGTGTAAATAAGTATTTAATTTTTATTATGCTAAAATGCATTCTATAATTTGCATTTCTTTCAATAAACTAATACTTATTTTAAATATTTTGTTTTCGACTTTTCAATGTGCTCGCGCTCCCCACGTAGAGATATCATGCCCTCCCCCCAAGGGGCTAGCCCCACAGTTTGAGAAACGCTGGTATACATGGAGAAGTTTTCAAAATGCACATACATAATTCATTGCTAATCGTTCTAATCCAAATTCGCACATTTCCCTGTGATGAATTAGTTCCAAAATCACTTTCATCACTTGAAGATACAATTCCAGTTGATTTATTTTTTGGCACTATTAAGTAAGTTATAAGTTTTTGTGACGACGGTTGGCTGGTTAGTTGCTTGTGAACTTCAAGATAACCAGATATGCATGATTGAAGTTCTTTTTTGAAATTTCAAACTCTTTTCGGAATCGGTATCTATTTTAAGAGAATGCTTTTCCGATTTGATGGAAAGCTGGATGTCTGTATATATTTTATCCACAATTGAACTTGCATTGTCGGGAGACTGTTTACATCAAATGAACAGAGCGTCTTGATAGAAATCATTAAAGTGCCGCCAAAGCTGTTGAAATTCGTATGCCGAAAAAAAAAAAAAACGATCGCACAAAACGTATTTGTTAGAAAAACTTGATCGATATTATTTATTGAAAGATAGTACAGGTTTCAAATTATGGTAAGTTTTTTTTTGTATTAATTTAATAGTTAATTTAACCTGTTGAGTTTTTCCTCTTCTTTTTGCTAGATCTCCTATAGAAAAGTATATTGATCATACAAAAATACGTATTTAAAAATTCATTTCGAAATACGGGTTATAGTTATATTCTTTGTTAATAAAATTTAAAAAAAACAGTATTTACTTTAATATTTCTTGAGTTTTCTAAATAATCATTGAGCAATTTTTTGAGTAATTTATAATTATGAAAATCTCTATAATTTTATGTGCAATCAGTAACGTCTTAAGATTTCTCGAGGCCCTCGGAGCCTATGCAAAATAGGCACCACCTGCAACAATTTAACTATAGTTAATAGCTCATATATATTGTAACTGTCATATACTTGTACAAATGATAAGTTGTACAAGTAAATATGCATGATTCACATTCTATAATATTAGCCACAAACGAACTTGACTGACTGCCACCTTTCGGCTAAATAAGTAATGATGGTCCATGGTAGTAGACCCAGGCCTAGACAAAGACAATAGACATGACATATTAAGATCATTTTGATACTGCTTAGAGATGGAGATTCATGAGATTCAGAGATGGATAAAAGAGAGAGTCCTAAACAAACTCATTTTTTCGCCTAGCTTTTGGTCCGACTTAATTTTTTAAATAAAGCAGATTATTAAAATAGTTTAGATATTTGTATTTATTTATATGTTCTTTTTTATGCAGGTTTAAAATTTTTTACTTGTCTTTCAATACGACAAATGTTTTTTGTAGTACAGCTGCATCAACACAACATATTGCACAACAATGTGCAATATGTACAGAAAAACACAATTTAGAAAAACATATTTACGTAGTAGAATAGCACAAAATCTTACAAGTAGGATACATTTAGCATGCATTTTGAGAATTGCATGTTTGTTACATGTTTGAGCATCAATATTTTATGGCCCAGGCATTTGCTTTAAAATTTCGGATTAATATCATTTTTGCATGGAATACACCAATTCAACAAGAAGCTCTTTTATGACCACATGGTTGAAAGAAAACATCTATGTTTGTATTAACTCAAGCTTGTTTGAAGACTTTTTCTTCAGTATTTCATAAATTTTATGCTGTAGCTTCTTTACAGTATAAATATCTGGAAACTGTCAGCTAATTCTATATTTACAGTATTGTCTTAATAATTTCTGAGCTATATTTGCATGGTGATATGGTAAATTATTTTACTGAAAAATCCATGACTGATCCCCGAAGTGATCTACCGCTGTTGGTAGCAGTTTATTGTGTATTATTCTGTTTTATTTTGCATCATTTCTTGGTGTGCTCTGTTCTTTTTACGATGTAAAATCCCCTAATGATTCGATAAGACACACATCCCCATATCACCACTTTCGTCGGATGTTTTATTTTGCGCCAGACACTGACTGCTAAATTTTTTACGTCATCTTGCACAGGCATTATTTTTGTTACTTGAAACAAAAAAAAATGACTTTCATCACTTTTTCCGTCTTTAAAAGTGCATAATAAAGGATCCTTAGACTGCGCTAATCAGTCAGTTTTGGTTTTGGCGAGCTTTGAAACCTCGTAATCCGATTTCCAGTAGTCTTCCTTTCACAATTCATAAGCACACATTCACATTCGATGTCAAAATCCATTATTACGAAATTTGTGGTGGATTAATCCATTCATTTAAAGTTGAAATCGTGTGCAATACCCTACTTTCACCTAAAGTTGTCATTTTGTTGGATCATTCAGATCGTTTCCTGTTCATAATAGTCTCTGTTTCAGAATTTTTTTCAACGCTCTCACGTTATTAGAAAGTCAACATGGTATTTCAGTAGCAATCGGGCACATAGAATAACCTTCTGTCTTCAAAAGTATTGTTTTGTGTCTTCCATTATAATGCAGAAAATAAATTTTACCCATAATTCCAAGGTTATCCACCCACGAACTTCAAAATGTGCACTAGACAACTACTTTGGAACTAAAAGAGATATTCAATCTTTTTTTTCCTGCTGAGACGCATACATATGTCAGCTATTTCACGCGGGCTACATACATATGTTAGTTATTTCAAGCAGGCCGCAACATGAGGCTAAATATGGAAGGGGAAGAAATGCTTTTAGCCCAAGATAACATTGGAAATTTAAAATGTGGAAAGTGAATCAAAATATTAAAATTCCTGTTTTGCCTTTTTAATTATTCTTTTTATTTTAAATATTTTTTATTTTTTATTTTTGTCACTAACACTAAATTAGAAGCATTTAAGAAACAATCATTCTCAGTTTCTTCATCAGTAAACGGTTTCATATGATTATCAATAATGCAACAAACTGCATAGGATATGCATTTGTTACCTCTATGATGTTACCACTGGCAAAACACTTTGTTGCTGTTGCAAAGATTATTCAAGAAAGCCTATGTATCACCTCTTGAAAGGGATATTGAGGAAAAGTGTCATTGAATGATTCATGTTTATTGGTATTTTTTGAATACAGCACTTTCGTAACAAATCAAACAATTACAGATCCATGTTTGTTTTTCACTACAAAATAGACAACATCCAATCGTCTTGAAACGAATTATTAGTATTATTATGAATATTTTTCACATGCAAGACATGAAAAATGGTTAAAAATTAGTTCCACTCATAAAGCTATTACAAGTACTAACCGTAATCGTTTCAAAAAGAAAAAGAATTTCAATTCGTACCCGTACGACACCGACAGCAAAAAGCAAAATTGATATATCTGATTTCTTGACAAAGAATTTCCCATTAAATTTTTAATACAATGTTCTTAAATAAGTAAATTTCGTGGAGCAATGGACCATGACTGGGTCTCTTAAAAAGGCTCGGTGGGCCGCAGGTTGAGTATTGCTGCTCTAAAGCGTTCTGCACATTCTGTTTTCAACCCTTCATCACTTCTGCTCTCCAATTGATTGGAGTAATGAATGGAGCATTTCATTGGTAGAAAAAATTTAACTTATTACTACAGTTGCTTTGGGCTTGTTTCATTACGTTTTTTCTTTCTTTTTTTTTCAAAAATATAGCTTAAGTTATTTACTTAACATTAATTCTACAAATAAATTGGAAATTAGTATGAAAAGAATACTTTAGAAACAATAGCAATAGTTAATATTGTCCGATAATTTAATAACAAACAAAAAAGTCAAACAGGAAAACTAGTCAAAACTTTGAGTATGTTCACCACTATAGCTCAAAATTCCCAGTTTTTTAGAGGAAATGTCTGAAAATAACATTTGGTGATTAAAAATATTCGAATGATGATGTTATAGAGCAGCGGTCGCCAAACTTTTTGACCTCAAGGACCAGTAAATTTATAATTTAAATCCCACGGACCACTAATAGGATTGCTTAAGTAATAAATATATTTATAAAAAAAATTGTGTGATCTAAGAACAAATATAATGTGTGTGTGTGTGTGTACCTAGTTAATAAAATTAAACTATCAATTGTAACCAAATTACGAAATATTTATAAATAACCTTTATTAACACCTGTCTGAAAAAATATCAATATGCAAAAGAAAATATCACAAAAAAAATTCATAATAACTCAACTAATATATTGAATATATTTTATGTTAAACTCAATACGTCTGTAAGCTCATCTTTAAATACGTCAACTGATATACATATGCGACATACAGGAGAGTGAAACATTAAAAGAGTGCGAAACAAGACGAGAATGCTGCTGCAGCAATATGACTTATTTACCGTGGCGTTATTCTATGGAGTTGCGTTATTCTATGAAGAAGGGATTTTATAACTTTTCTTGTATTGTTATCATTTGAATTATGTTTCGATGCATCTTAAAACATAACTTAACCTGATAAGTATGTTCCTCATTTTTCTGGAGACCTGCGAAATTTTCTCGCGGACCACCACTTTGGTGACCTCTGTTATAGAGGACTAGTCGAGAGCGAGATAAAGTTTTCCACAGCTGAAACCTTGGGCTAGGTCCTAATAGCCCGTACCTTAAAACACACTTGAGTGCAGTAGATATACATTTTCATTTCAGACTATAAATGACTTAAATATTAAAATCAGTTTCCGTTCGAAATAAATTCGGAATATTAGCGAATTCAAACAGAGGAAAAATTCAACTCGTATGCTAAGCACATCATTATAAATATTTACTAAAGAAAAAGCACACTAACGAAAATTGAAATTAAATGTGAACTTTAAGGTATCCGACTACGTTCGGAACCGTGATTTTTTAAAAAAGCGCATAAATGGATAATTTTCATGATATTTAGTGTCACTTAGGTTAGAATACATGTATAAAATTGTTTTAAGGGCATTTTTTGACAAAAAAAATTATTTAAATACAATATTTCGGCAAAAAAATAACTTAGAATAACCTTTTTTCAAAATGCTCTCCTTTTGTGAAAAATGCTTCTATTATAACAATATTTTGTGCCTCGATATAGCTCAGACCTCTAAACAGAAGCTCAACTATGATATTTGAAAAATTCACATTATTTTCAGAGTTACAACCCATTGAAATAATTATCGGCGTTTTTTTTCTTGAAATTTCTCCCCTCTGTTGTCGCAAAACATGGATAAACCCAATTCTAAGTTATATATTTCAAAAATTCTAGTTCAGCCTCTGTACAGAGGTCTTAGCTACATACAGGCAAAATATTATCATAATAGAAGCATTTTTCGCAAAAGAAGAATATTTTGAAAATGTATCATTCTGTGTTCACTTTTTGTCAAGATATTGTACTTAAATAATTGTTTATTGTAATACTATTCTTAAAACAATTTTATATACATTTTCTAATCTAAGTGACACTAAATATCATAAATACTATCCATTTATACGCTTTTGCAAAATCACGGTTCCGAACGCAATCGGATACCTTAAGCCGATACTGTGAAAGATTTATTTTATTTATAATTGGAAATATTTCATACACATTCCATTCCATGATACATAATTATCCTTCATTCATCAAAAATAAAAATAAGAAGAAAAAATTGATTTCCATCAAGGCTTGCAATTCTTTTCCATATTGTGAGAAATCAGTATGTTGGTTTTCCAGTGCTAACTGCCTAATGAAATATGTAAAAATCACTTAACTTGATAGACCTTTTAAAAGCTGTACACAAGCACTGATGCCTAAGTAATTCAGTTCCATACGAGACATCAAACACATTAGCTCTCCACCGCAGATTTGCTAATAACTAGCTCGATTTATTGCATGTCACTTGGTGCTAACGAATACATAGAGCTTAATAGAAATGTTTATGCGCTCGAGCAGCGTTGCGAAACACTCCACCTTCCCTTTGGAGGCTTGTATTTTAAAAATGCAGAAGCCCCGCTGTTCCATTCTTGGAAATAGTCCAGACGCCACTGTCAGAGGAGTCCCTTGACTAAATTATGTCTGAGGTGCAAAAGGTCGAGAACGGAATTTATTAAGTACTGCCAGAACTCATTTATTTTTGTTACGACCCACTGACGATGCAAGTAAAAATAGGTGGATGCTGGATTTTTTTAAAGAAGAGGTTTTTCCCTCGAGTAATACATTTAATTTATACACTTGCTAAAATAGATTTATATTTTTGTAAAAGTGGAAAATTAATTTTTGTTATTTTATTACTTCGTTAGGGGATTGTTATTACTATATAATTAAAACCTGTCGGAAAATAATGTAAGAAACAAACATAATTAATTATAAGGATTTTATGTCAATAAGTGTTACCTTAAAGTATCAGGCTACATTCGGAACCGTGATTTTGAAAAAGCGAATAAAAGAATAATATTTATGATATTTAGTGTCACTTAGACTAGAAAATGTATAGAAAATTGTTTTAAGAATAGTATTGCAATAAAAAATTATTAAAGTACAATATTTTGACAAAAAATGAACATAGAATGACGTATTTTCAAAATATTCTCCTTTTGCAAAAAATGCTTGTATTATAATATTTTGCCTGTATCTAGCTCAGACCTCTGTACAGAGGCTCAACTAGAATTTTTGAAATATATAACTTGGAAGTGGGTTTATCCATGTTTTACGACAACAGAGGGGAGAAATTTTAAGAAAAAAACGCTGATAATTATTTCAATTGGTGGTAACTCTGAAAATAATGTGAATTTTTCAAAAATCATAGTTGAATCTCTGTACAAATATCTGAGCTATATGTAGGGACAAAATATTATTATAATAGAAGTATTTTTCACAAAAGGAGAACATTTTGAAAAAAGGTTATTTTAAGTTAATAATTTTATACATGTATTCTTATCTAAGGGATACTAAATATCATGAAAATTATCCATTTATGCGCTTTTTTAAAATCACGGTTCTGAACGTAGTCGGATACCTTAAAGTAAGTCCACAAAAGAGAGTGATTTTGTATAATATTCATTTTGGGAAATGTATTATTATTCAAGCATGTGCTACTGAAATTTTCTAAGAGATATAACTTTTTTGTTTGTAAGTTTCTTTTATGATTATTTTTAAGAAACCTGTCATATTATTTGACCATGTATATACTTTAATATATAACACCTGTGTCACATTAGATCGACAAACCCAGTTTCATAATTTTGAGTAAAAATTTCTGTCAAAATTTTCCGAATGCATCAACACTTATATGCAAGGTTTCAAAAAAAAAAGGTCATACATAAAATGAAGTTTGTATAAAGCTTTTAAAAAGCGTTATTAAGAAGTGTTTTACGAAGAAGGAATGGTTTTAAATGCAACATTGAAATGTTTATTGATTTTAGCGCAAAGAATAAAATATGCAGTTTTTGAATGGAAATTACTGTTTTTTTTAAAAGAAACTAATCCGATATTTTTAATAAAGCGTAATGTAAATTTTAGAAACAGGTCATTTTTATATATTTTTTGTTAAATTATATAAGACTTAATATTTTCATAATGCATTTTATATTTTTCACAACATATTTTAATCACGTATTAAAGTTCGAGGTGTGTTTTTATTTAAAAATTTACTTTGAATTTGTTAGATTTGAACCTAAAAATATATATATTTCATGTTAAAAATTTTTTCTTTAAATACAACACTTTATAAATGACTTTCTTGAATTCTTTTGTGTTTCTTTATTAAATATCTATCCTTTTATAATACAGATTTAGGTAAAATAATAATATTAAAACTTTTATTTTTATTTTTTACACAATAAAATTATTCGAAAACTGTTGAATTTGGTATTTAATATTGGCTTTCATGTAAAGCCTAAGTTATTTTCAGATTTTTGTACATGATTTAAAGGCAGTGAAGAACACAAGGGCGGGGTTTGGGGGTTCCAAATCCTTCCCATAATCCCAAAGATTCTTAATTTTAGCAAAAAAAAAAAACATCACGATGCTTTCGTTAACATTTTTTTAATAATGTAACCCCTCCCGTGAAAGTGATCCTAAACTCCACTGATTAAAAATATGTATAATTAATTAGTTTCAAAATCTTATATATAAAATAGAAAAAAAAATATGGTTTTGATTTGTTCTTTTTTGTTGATTGTTATAAAATTCTATGTAATATAAACAAGGTTTTAATAAACAGATAGGTTTACAATTTTTGTCTAAATATACTAAAGTTATTTTCCCTTAATGTCTTATTTTTGAAATGCTAAGAGTAAAATAATTTTTAAGCTGCAGTGCACTGTTATTACTATATATATATATATGAACATATTTTTATAATTATAATCTATATATTTCTAATATCATTGAATAATATTAAATATGGGGGAAATTCAAAATGTTTTGCAATATTTTGTTCAAAAAATACGGTGAAACACATTACAACTTAAATTTAATAATAAGTTTAAATATTTTAATTTGCCTATTTGTTACAAAATCAAAGGCTTTGTGGTTGTTGTGGTATCTCCTTCTCAGGTTGATTGAGATGGATATGTTGCAGATCGTTGATATTCCTCGGGGAGATCGAGACACAATTTAGTCGGGCACAAAATGATAACCAATATACAGTGTGTCCTCGAATGTCTTGTACAAACTTTGAGGGGAGGTACAGAATAGCCCGGGGAACCATAATTAGATCTGAATCTGAAAGCATGGAGTGAAGCGTAACTCTTACAAGTTAAAAAGACACAAATACAGTAAGGTCACACCATAAAATGTAGTGTAAAACGTTTTTTTACACATCCACACAAAACCAATTATTAAAAGTAATTGTGGCATAAATGCATCATAAGAAATGTTCGATATTGCGGCCACTTGCATGTATGCACGCATGATACCTACGTGACATGGATTCACGAACATGTTAGAAAATACAGGACGTTAAGCGGATCGTAGCAGACGGTAGATATTCATGTGTAAAGCTTCTTCCTGCAGGACACAATGGACAGTTGTTCGAAATCTTCCGGTTGCAAAGGCAACTACTTGCACACTGGTACAGGAGCCCACAACCTGCAATATACCCTCTTTGAGCATGCTTTTTCGTGCTGTCTGTGGCCTGAAAGATCCTTGTTCCACTAGGTTTTCATGCGCACCAGCAAATTCTTGATGATTCGGTTGCCACTTTGTTGGATATATTTCCCCATAACACCTAACAACAGAACTTCCACTTCCGTTGGCTAGGCCGTAGATGAAGTGGATATCCACCAACTCAGAGTTCGTAAAACGATTTGTGTTCATTCCACGCTGTCCGTATCTGAAATAAGGAAGTCACACGTGTCGACCTTGCAAGCTTGCGAAGAGTGCCACCTATCGCTTTATGACCACTCTTTCTAATGGCTCTTCACTAGATGTTCTCTACTTCCCCTCTAAATTTGTACACTACATTCGGGGACACCCTGTATATTCACCATAATTCTTTATTAATATAAGCATTAGAACTACGTACTCATGCAAATGAAAAATAAAAAACGACGGGTACTAATCTAAAATGATACGTAACATCTGACACTTGCCAAAGACAAATCTACAGGAAGATTTGAATAACGAAACGACTTTAATTCCAGTCGATAATTCAGGAAAAAACGACTACAATTCGGGCAGTACCAACGTGGTGATATTGCCCACCTAATATCTATTCTCTATCTCACTGACTATTTATATTTTATTTAGTAGTGACGTTAATTTGCGGATTTGAGTTATTCTAGCTGAGAGTGTCTATTTCGCCGGATGGAAAAAGCTCTAGTTAAAGAAGACAGATCTCACGGAAATCCCTGTGTGTTACTTAGTTTCATAGTGATGCGAAGCCGTAGAATTTCAATTCTCTAAAACTAAAAGACCCAAGTTCAATTTCACTTTCGTTCGCATTATGGCTAATAATAAATCAACTACTAGATTCAAAGATTAAAATACTCAAAGATCAAACGATCTATTACACGTTAAAATTAAATTTATTATTACAAAGTAAAATTTTACAATTACAAAAAAGAAGACAATAATTAACTTAGTTTTAGTATGCTTCAAGAGAGGGAGCGCATGTTGGGTCGAGGTCTCGGATGTTATTGCGTTGGCAATTCTATATTTTTAATCTAGAAATTTTAAGGAAAAATCTGCTCCAAATTGGCGCACGTCTCTTTAAATAGTGAATCAAATCACCCGCGAATGCCGGGGCCGAACTCTCTAGTGTCTTCCTAGCTGAGTCTCCAATTGGATGTTCCCAATCGCGCAGTTACATTTTATAAAATGTATGGGCCCACCAACCCGACTGGTTCAAGACGATCCCTTTTCGAAAGAATGCATCCACATCTGGTCAAAGGGGTTAATATAGAAATTAAAAAACGGAGGGGGGGAGGGAAGTCCTGCCTCTTATCATTAGTTAATAGAATATTTAAAAGTGTCTTCATTGAATTTTTAATAACAGTTTATAAGTATTAATTTAAAATTTCTATGTTTTAAGGTATCCGACTACGTTGGGAACCATGATTTTCAAAAAATGTATAAATGTATAATTTTCATGATATTTAGTATCACTTAGATTAGAATACATGTATAAAATTGTTTTAAGAACATTATGACAAAAAAAATAATTTAAATACACTATTTTGGCAAAAAATTAACTTAGAATAACCTTTTTTTCCAAATGTTCTCCTTTTGTAAAAAATGCTTTTATTGTATTAATATTTTGCCTGTATATAGCTCAGACCTCTGCACAGAGGCTCAACTATGAGTTTTGAAAAGTTCTGATTATTTTCAGAGTTACAACCATTTGAAATAATTATCGGCGTATTTTCTTATAATTTCTCCCTTCTGTTTTCATAAAACATGGATAAACCGACTTCCAAGTTATGCGCATCAAAAATTCTAGTTGAGCCTCTGTACAGAGGTTTGAGCTGAATACAGGCAAAATATTAATACAATAGAAGCATTTTTTACAAAAGGAGAACAGTTGGAAAAAAGGTTATTCTAAGTTAATTTTTTGCCAAAATATTGCATTTAACTAATTTTTTTTGTCATAATGTCCTTATAAAACAATTTTATACATATATTCTAATCTAAGTGACACTCAATATCATAAATATTATCCATTTACACGCTTTTGCAAAATCACGGTTCCGAATGTAGTCGGATACATTAAAATTTTATTTACAAAGAGAAAATTCAGGTCCTACACAATGTCAGCATTTCAATTAGCATTAAAAAAAATTAAGGTTTTAAATAACTATGAAAACTGTTTTTCTATTCTCAGTAGATCAACCTGTTCAATATAAAAAAGAATAACTAAATTATCGAGGGTACAAAAAGTAAAGGGAAACAACTACCCTAAGATTACTTACTTAAGAAAAACACTATAAGTATACATCGATATACTGAGATTTGCATCGAGATCAAATCAATTCCCTTTATTTCCTCGGTAAGATAGGAGATTTAAATTTGCTCTCTTCCTTTTCATCAGGAGTTCGTATTAGCTTTCCTGTAATAAGGGTTTCTATTTTTTCCCTCTATCTTTTACTTGAATGTAAAGAAAACAAATTGGTTCTCCTTCATCGGTTAAATTAAATTTTCTCTTCATCCCTTAAGTAAGACAAGTTAACTAATTGCTTCTTCAGATAACGATGAGAAACAGACCAGAATCGCATCTTTTGAAATTTATCATCGGGTATGAACGGCACAATGAGAGCCAAGGAATAGGTTACAGTAGGAATGAAAGAAATGACTTTTGTATTGATTATTTCAACGGAGGTAATGTAAAAACTGTTATTTTAATTTTGAATCTTTATTTTCGTTATAATTAAAATGTTCCCTCTTTGAAAAGAATATGACTTCTGAGTAATTTCCTGTTATTGGTTTTCATGTATTTTATTTCTAAGGATGTCTAATAAAAGAACTATTCGCGTAGTTTTATGTATTCCTTTTTTTGTCAAAAGGTATGTGTGATTTACATAAATATGATTCGTTTCTAATAAATATTATTTCTTTAAAAGAGCATTTGTTTGTATTTAACATAATAATAATTATAATGCATTCAGGGCTTCAGGATGGACTACGGACTTAATTAAATACATTTTGGTTTTGCGGTGATCCTATTTTAGTAATGCTTGCAGCATCTGAAGGAAAAGGTGGATATATATTTTTAATTACACATTTTATTTTACCCAAACCAAAACAAGTAACATTAACAGTCGGGATTTGCATGCCATTCACAGAAGCATCCTGAGTACTCTCAAGAGATGGCAACCTTTTACAATTTCGGTCAACCGGAAGTTGTTAAAATGATATAATAGGCTGCTCGTGGGCTTAGAGGCAACGTTGCCACTTCGTAAGCCCAAAATTGTGGGTTTGATTCCGGCTGTAGTCGATAGTATTTCTGGATGCGAAAATCTTATGCACATATATCATATGATTATGTAGCATGTAAAAAATTCATTGAGAATCAATTTGGCTCCGGTACTCACGACAATATTTAGCATCCGACGAGAGAGGGATTTAAAAAATTAATTGAAAAGCCAATATTTGGTAGAGCAAAGCACCACTAGATGGTGCCACCATGAAATGGCTCTCACATTTGGCATTTGCCGTATCTTCAAAAGCTTTGTTGCCAATATGCAGCTCATTAAGTAAAAAAAAAGAATATGATTTTCAGCAAAGGTTTTTCTGATAGGTCCAAATACGCGAGTGACGTAAGAATGCATCATACTGTTTTTAAAATGCTAGCCTTTTAATTTTTTGGGGAGATACAGTTGTGAATATTCCCTTTAGGCGGGTAAACAAAAAAAAATAATTATCTTTCGAAACCTTGGAAGGCTCAAGAACATAATGGATTAAAATCCTTCGCGAGAAAACTGAGGTGGATTATTACAATTATCTACTTATATGTGTGTGTGGATATGCGTATGTTAAACTGTAAAAAAATACGAAAACTGAAAAGAAATTCTTACGAGAAATTAAAATAATATGCAAACATGCAAAGTTTTATAAAAGTTCAATCATCCATTAGTTTAAAAACTTGTGTAGTAATATAGAGTTTATACAATATTTATTAGAAAGTGTAGGATGTTATCAGATTAAGGAAATATATATATCACTTTTTGGAAATTAAAG
This sequence comes from Trichonephila inaurata madagascariensis, assembly GCA_019973955.1. Classification (NCBI taxonomy): domain Eukaryota; kingdom Metazoa; phylum Arthropoda; class Arachnida; order Araneae; family Nephilidae; genus Trichonephila; species Trichonephila inaurata. The sequence continues at coordinate 255,834 of BMAV01000902.1, read as the reverse complement.
AACAGAACTACTTATGCATGCAGTTTTGAAATTAACGCTCAATTTATTACGCATTACATGTATAATAAATTGAAGAGTTAGGCACAGTTAATTGTCAAATAGAATTATGCTCAATTAATTGACAAATAGAATGATGCTCAATTTGCTATGTATTGCATATGTAACAACCAATGTCATGGTTAATTAAATGCGTTTTTTTTAAATTAGCAGTCATAAATCTCCCAATCCAAATCTTATAAACCACTCTAAGAGTTTAAAATTTAATTTATCAGTAATACAGCAAATATATCTGGAATAGAAGAATTTAAATGTTGAAGGTACAATTTATTTAAAGAAACATTTTCAGATATATGTTTTAAGATCTATGCTCCATATTTTTCCAGAAATTTCTTTTAAATCCTCCTCTCTAACTCCCGTTTCATTTCATAGTACAAGCCCCATCCGGTCTACTTCAAACTTGAAGGTAAGCCCCCTCACCAGGCATTCCTTCCAGGTTGCATGAATACAAGCCCCATAAGTCATGAATGGCTGACGTTGTCCTAACGGTAATGGAATCACAAATCACCCGTCTGAATTGAACTGTCGCAGGCAGGATTTGGTTGTTGTAGTGGGGTGATTGTGTACCACCAACCGGTTCCGTAATTGCATATTTGAACCGTTCTTCGATAAGGAGGTGGAATAGGATACTGTTCAGGAAAAAAGGGGAAAGAGATGCAATACATCGTTGTGATTGCTTAACTTTTTTCCCCTCTTATCTAGAAGGGAAGGATTTTTATTACGTGTTTCAGTCATCTAAGAGAGAAAAACAATTCTATGGAGTGAGCTTTTTCCCCGATTTATTCTTGAAGTTTGAAAATGTAGTCAATGAATAGGGATTCTGCGATAACTGCGGAACTATATAGTATATTATATATGTTACTTAGTACAGTAACTGAAAAATAAAAAGTTGATTTACCTCTTATCAAGTAAAAGAAATTATTTTATTTCGTAAATGGAATTCTTTAATTTAAGACAGGCTTGTCAAACTCGTACGATATTGCGGGCTTAAAGTTCCATTTTAAATTAAGTTAAGGGTCACCTTTTTTGAATATTAAAAAAAAAAAATAAATATATTCCAAATAAACGTACGCATTTTTTTTAATAATAGCAAAAGGGGTGCATAATTAAAAAAAAATATATATATATAGCGAATTCTACCTACCGTAAAATCCGGCGTATAACCCGCACTTTAACACAAAAAAATAAGATTGAAATTTAGGGGCATGCGTTATACGCCAGATATAAAAATGGTGGATTTAAAAATAATAATAATAATAAAATAAAAGAGAGAGAGAGATGAGCATAAAAATAAATTAGACATCCATATATATCGAAATATTCTTTATTTAAAAGAACTGACGTAACTTATAAACGAAGAATTATACTATTTTTTCAAAAATCTCTGGGATAAAATCTTGAATAAATGACTTCAAAGCATAACAGCATTGAACACATACATTTCAGGTTTCTTCATAAGAAAAAGGGGGTGCGTGTTATACGGTGAATATACCGAAATTTTTTTTTAAAAAAATGCAGTTTGAAAGCATAGGCGCGTTATACGACGGATTTTACGGTATTTTTTTTTATTATGCGTTGGTTTGTTATTTTATTATTTTTTATTGTGTGCCAGTATATTGGCCAGGCCACACAAAAATGCACGCTGTGAATTTAAAACTACAAGATATTCTCAACAATAATGGCTTGTTCAAATTCTATTCAATAATTGGAACATTACAAAGGGATAATAATTTTTCTGTGAAATACTCTTCATTGCTGTGGCAACCATTTTTATTTAAGTGTGAAACAATGCGGAATATATTTTAATGTATATGCCGTTGCCTTAAACTGCGTAATATGTATTAATCTTTTTTTCTTTCTGAACATCATATTTTTTTCCTTCAAATAACTCCCAAAATAAAGTTGCCTCATTAAATTGGTGAGTACATCGCAATTTCAAACAAATCCCGAACTCTAAAGCAGGCTCAAGGATTCCCAAAGTGAAAAATGACTGGTTACACTCGGTTTATTAGACTTATATGCTGGAAGGAAAGATAATTTTTCCTTTTTGATAAGCGCTGCCATTTTTCACCATGGATGGGAAAAAATTCCTCTCTCTCTCTTTCTCTGCACGCATTCTAGTCATAACGCGGCAAGTGGTAATTAGGAAACGTAACTAGACGGATTACGAGAATTTGAGGTAACTTTTCAAAATTTTCTGCGAAAACCTTCAGCTGCTTAATCACCGAATATGTTTCGTTGGGTATTTTTTTTTCCAAAAATTTGCTGCTAAGAGAGCTTGAATCTCACGTGTATAGAATAATGATGAGAGAGCTGTTTCCACAATAAACCTCATTAAGGTACGACTCAAAGAACAGTAATTAAGGCCACGCAATTCTAATATTTCAAGAGATTTATGGTTTTTCGAAAATTAAAATCTTATAATTATTACTGAAGCGTTAAATGTAGTATTCCGAAGCTTTACCTTCATTGCGAATTACCCATTAGAATAATTCTACCTACCCGATATTATAAAAACAAACATAAATGCGTTTCGAAAATTAAGTAATCGTTTAGTATGCATAATCATGCGTCATGTTTCATTTTGTTAAATATGCTTTTAGTTATCCATCAAGTAGCTGTATGCGTTGTATATTTGTTCAATGAGGTTTCAAAATTTCTAGACGAGGTCAAGTGACGCATTAGATGACGACACGTGACTGAAAAAATGCTGAAGTGAGGCACTTATGTATATCCCATTAAAAAAAAGTCTACTTGACTTTTAATATAGCTACAAATTTTAAATGTCATTTTGTTATCGATTTCACAGAGTAGCAAACTTAGCCTTAATGAGTGGGGTGAATGAACTGTGATCTTTTTTTTTCCATGGGATTTCCTACATAATGCATTTTTGATATTGGTTTTGAAGTTATGAAGGGTTAATGATTTCCCATGAATAAAATTTAAAATAAAAGTAATTCGTTGACAATTTGTTTATTTATATTTATTGTTTTATTTATTCATGCTTCCATTTCGGAATTTTTAAGAAGTGTATTTCTTTCCTACTCGGTTTTCCCTAAATACTTTTAAGCAGCAGATTAAAGAGTAAAATATTTTTTTATAAATTGAATATATGGACATTTGCACTCAAATTAGCTATTACAATTACGTTGAAGTAGAAGTGGCACACTCATGTGAAACGTGTCTCTGATAGGTCTCACGAAAGTATTTTATCCCAGATATATTTCACCTGGGTATTTTATTTCACATATGTACTCTTATATATATATTTTATGTGAATGTTTCACTTTATAGTTAACGATCTGCTTAATAAATGTATCAAGGAAAAAAATTATAGAAGCAGTGGGCTAAATTCATGACGGTCACATGATAAATGCAATCGCGTGTTCTCCATTGAATTAAAAACTAATGTTAGGTTTGTACTTGTTATTCTACTATTAAAATATAGTCTGAATTTTAAATTTGATAGTTAAGCAAGGTTGTTCATGTATTAAAATTCCTTAAAAATATTTTTCAAAGCTAAAAAATTCCTACTTTATACTTGCTTTTTCTAGCCCTAAAACTGGCAACAGCGAAGCACATGAATTGATTAGCTAACTATTGAAACTAATGATTGCATTTATCATGTGACTCTGACGTCACAAACACTGATTGGCTGGAAACTTGTGCTGGAATTTATCATGTGACTATGATTCACATGAATTACGCTTGTTGTTATAGTACCATGGAAATCCTAAAATTCGTGAGGTATCAATATGCAAGCACCCAAAAGGCATGAGCATTATCGTGTCCGAAGTGTATAAGCGATTAATGCATTGTTAGCGTATTGTTTCTCATAATAATTATTTGCCAGTCAAGCAATTCTTTGTCAATTGGGCAAAATATCCCAATATGTATGGATTGTATACAGAAGTACAGTACCGATTCAAATATCTTTACTGACAACAAGCCATCGACTGAATTATTTGTGCTTAGTTCGTGATCAAAGCACCGGATGCCTGATATTATTCTGCTTGGTGAGGTGAATCACGGTTAAAGTTGGTAAGAGCTGATTGTGGAGATCAAATGGGGCATAGACTTTGGGATGCCATGGATGAAGAAATTAATTAAAGAATTAAGCATTGTGCAAGGTATTATGGAATTAAGAATAATGTTGCCTGCATTTACATGGCATGAAAAGAGATCTTTGCAATATTTGACTCGAAATAATTATTTCCAGCTATTTGTTTACTCCGAAACAAAATGATGGGATTTTCAAAGATGCCGATGACTTTTGTGGCAGGGCTAAAATATTTCATGAATATTTTTCAATATATATATATATATATATATATATATATATCAAGGTATTTAATAAATTTTAATTTGTTTATGCAGCGCATTAATAAGCATACTTCTAAAAGGAAAACTGTTATTTAAAGGTAATAAGAGATGTTTTCCTGTCTAAAATGTAATTTTGAGTACAAACACAAAAGTACCTTCTATGATTATTGATATCATTGAAATAAGTGTGTTTGCAACGCCATTTAACAATTCTTTGAATTTTTTTATGTGTGTAAACTAGTTGAGTACTTTTGTCTTTTTTTATTTGTGTGTATTCTGTTGATTTAATTTTAAACACAATCAAAACTTATTTTTTTAAAAAAAAACACACAAACAGAAACCTTTTTTTTTTTTCTAGCAAGCATTTATCGACTAAGAATATTCTTCTCTGAATATAAATTTAAGTGTGTTTCTTAAATTTCTAATCGATTTATTCTTTGTTCATAATGTAGAAATATTTTTAGATTCATAGATTTTTTTGTTTAAAAAAAAATCTTTCTTTAAATTTATAGGTGTAAAATGTTTAAAACCACGATTAATTATTTTTTTTTATCAAGCATTGTTTTTAACACATATCATTTTAAATACAGATTTAAAGTTAATACTTTTTTAACATTGTTTCAAAATATTTACGAAATAGATTTCTGCTCTGAATATATGAAACATATATAAAAGATTGGTATAATTATCTTAAGGTATGCACTTAGAAAAATTAATCATACATATTTAAAACTAATTGGCTGTATTCTAGAATAATCTTAAAGAATTTTGCAGCACTTATTTTTTTTATATAATATTAAAAGCATAATGTAATATTTTAGTTTTCTGCCTTAGGGTTGTTTACTGAAAAAATAAATGAAAGTCTTTTTCATACATCAAAAGTTATTGTTAAACATTCTCATTTATGAGCAATAATAAATCAAGCTTAATCAAAGGTTTTGTTAATAATCATGTAAAAGTTTACTACGTTGATTTTTACTTAATTACAATAGAGCGACAGTTGGTTTAGAATAATATTTTTCTGTAATTGGTATTCACACACATATTTTAAAATGATGTCGTTTATGTACTGTAGACAAATGCAAAAATCTGATTTCTGTAGAGGTTTTATTTAAGCATGAAATCTAATGAAAAAGAATATATGTAATGCATATCTTATTTTATATAATGATATATATGTCAAATGATTCGATATGATTCTTGTAATACTGTTCCCAACGAACAATTGAAATGGTTTTGACGTTATATTACAGTAATTGTCTTTTATTATGAGTACTTGTGCTAAGCTTTATAAATTTTTTCATTTTATTCAAGGTTTGGGGTCTTACGTGCATTTAATAACCATGTTATAGATAATTTGGTGTTCTCGCATTCAAATTCTAACCAAACTTTTATATATTTTAAGGGAAAAAATTATTTTGTGAATTTTAAAAATGTATTTGTTTGAATTAAATTTAGCAAAATAATATCTAATGAGCTGCTTCTAGGCTATTTCTACTGTCTAATGTTTTTGAAGTAAAACATATATTTTTAAAGGAAAACATTACTTAATATCTATATAAATCATATTATAAATTCAAATTAATTTAATTTTGCAAATTATTTGTAATGATTTATTAGGAAATTGAGTTAAATGGACCAGAACTTTAAAAAAATATATATAAATTCTATTTCTTTTTGTTTGTAATCTATTAGAAAAAAATTAATGATTCTAAATAAGGATTGAAAATATGCTGCTTATAAGCATATTCACAGGGAAAAAAAAATATAAACATTTAGTTTATGCTGTAATTTATTCATTTTCTCAGTAAGAATTTGTTTAGCGAAACTCTGTGAACTAATTAAATTTTTAATTAATAATAAATTTATGTGTTCTCCTGAGTACTATATCTTTACTATATAAATTCTAATTCCACTTTCTAATTTTCTTAAGAAAAAACTCTTACTGAATAGTTGAAATGTCTTTCTATAAGGTGAGAATGAATACAATAAAAAATGCATCCAAATATACTAAAGACAAATATATTTTCAACATATTTACATTTGTTCATTCAATTTATGTACAGAAAATCAATTAAAGAAATACAATTCAAATAAAAATGTCATATATTCTTAAAAAATAAGCAAAAAATCCAATTTATTTACTAAATGAACAAATTAAAATATTAAAAACACAAGTTTATAGCAATAAATAAGGGTAGTCAACGTAATAGGAATATTAATATTTTCATTAAATTAAAAATTATCAGAAAATAATTCATAAATGAAAGAAAACATTAATCCAGAATTGATACTTAGAAATTTTAAAAAATAACAATAGGATTATGATTGAATTCTTATTAAGACAAAAAAAAATATTGTTTGAAATTTATTGATCACACATCAGAAACATAATTCACGTACATATAAAGAAAAATAGAAGTAAAAATGTTGATTTTGAAGCAAAATAATTTCAAAATACATCGTTTTTTGGTTTCATAACAAATCCATTTTTATAAAAAATGAATTACAGGATGGTACTTAAAAATTTAAACCTTTGATAGTATAGCCAAATTAAATAGGATTTGGAGAAACTTTAAAAAGATATTTTAAAAATGTTGAAATTTATTGTATTATTAATAAAAGAAAAGAATTTAACAAGAACAATAATTAAAAAAGGATTCTTACTAAGAAAAACCATTTTTGTGTTGTTTCAAACAGAGTAGATTGAAAGTTATTTTTGTATTTATTCAATGATTTTTATTGGTATTTGATTTTGCATTGGTGTTGGTATTTGTATTACAGTACATTTATATGATTAAAAATTAAATGAAATACAGAAATTATGTAAATGTTAATAAATACTTATCTTTTAATGTAGATTAGTAAAAATAAAGTTTTTTTACAGGAAGAATGATATTTTTATATTGAATTTATGACATTGCTGCAAGTTTTTAAATACTGATTTTTCTTTTGAAAAATTCTTTTTATATTCTAAGAAAGAGTACAGAAATAAATTGGATCTAAGGACAAACAAACGGCTTTAAAAATTTTAAAGAAACTTATTTGTTTTATTGGTCTTTAAAGTTCATTAAAAATTTCAAATATTTCTTTCCCGTCATTTCCTCTGCTTGTTATGGAACAGAAATTATTTTCTAACTGTTTGAATGTAGAAAAAATTCTACATCATTCAACCAAGAATTCCCCCCAAAACATCCTAATTTGTTTAATATTAATGCAGGTTTCGTTTAATGTAATATTTTCAATTAATGTAATATTAACTTACTTATCTTACAGTTAATATTTGAAATGTCTTAAGTTATTTTAGTTATATTATATTATGACATTAAAATTTTACAGAAAGAACACAATATTAAAATAAAAAATCAAAGCTTATACAACAGGTTTTAAAGCACAGAGAAATGACACATTAAAGATTGATATGTACATGGAGCAAAATCATCATTATCTTCATTATCAGTTCCTCATTATCAGTTTTCCATTTGTTCCCCACTCATTATCTCAGAGCTATTTAGAGACCAAAGACTTTTCTATTCATAGAAGTTTATACATCGAGATACGCAAATGTATATGCAATTGATATATGCACGTTATTATAATACTTCCAGCGAGAAGAGGCCAGTGAGATGTTCTTTTGTGTGATAATGAAGATAAACTGTGTGCAGCATCTGAAAAAATAAACATATAAATTTAATAAAATCATAGCACATATCTCTATTCTACAGATAGAAAAAATAATTATTTTCAGTACATTTTAACAGCATTTAATTCCACTTAAATTTAAGCTGGTAATTTTTTTAGGCTTGTATTTCCTTAAAATAGTTAAGAAGTGAAGCTAGAGAAAGTTGATTCATAAGCATTTAAACATGTAGAAAAGGCAGTAAATATTTATTGACGTCACATATCGAAAAATTAAGTATTCTGCCCATCCATGTGTCTGTCAAACGTTTATATCGAATCCACCGCAATACTTAACGCGTTTTTTATTTATTTATTTAGTTTTATTTCCAATGGCCAGAGTTACAGAAGTCCACTACACCACAAGGGGGTAGGAACAAAAAACAAAAAACAGACAAAATGAAAAAAGTAAGAAAAAAATGGTGAGAAAAGTTTATGAACCCAATAAGTTCCTAGCTTGCCAATAAAGGTCCCACAAAGATTATTCCTTTAGGGCTGGCAGCGGCGAATGCGGGTAGCATCTATGTCCTCCCGAAAATCGCAGAGCTTGCAGAAACGGGCCTGTGCAACATGAATTCTATATAGATGCTTCAGCAGACAGTCGTGTCCAGTGGTTAGACGAAACTCAGCAACTGCTTTACGTCATAGCCACATGGGAAGATCCTTGAGATTATTCCACCAGATCTTATTGGAGTTTCTCTCAGCGTACTGTCTTGAAGAGAGACCATTCAACTTTTTCTTAATAACACGCCTGGCACTGAAAAAAGGGACAGCTTTCCTTGTTATTTGTTGAATGGAAGCTACCCAGCTCTGAATGCTAATAAAGCTATTCAGAAGACAGTGCAATAGTGCAAGATATTTAACTTATTCTTCAAGATATTTTTACCGAATAACTTTTCTACTGCATGGATTTATTTAGTTTTCCATTACGCGGGAAAAGATTTTATGCATACACATCAAATTGCCCAGCACGTAGAATTTGGGAATTCAACCTACAAATATGAATATGCACTGTACCGCGGCCTCATTATACGAACATTTCCCGACAATAATTGTCAAGTTTGATGTACGCGGGTGAGCAGAACGCCTAGATAGGTCACTGTATTCTGCAAAAAGAGACCTTGTGCTCTTCTCTCATACCTGGGATAAAACAGATGTCGAGCGGATTCTGAAAGCGACTTTGTTTGCCACACCTACTCCTTCTACGACACCCAAACAAAATTCAGCCACAGCATGTCATAGAAAGGTCATTCCTGTTGAACGCTTTATATTTTATTTCATTACTTCACGCACGTGGGACTTTGTACGAGTTCGATCCCTGTACCCCAAAAGACTCACCGTATAGGGGAATGATGCACATTAAATTTGCTCAACGTACTCCCTTTGGTGTGGTAGTTAAGAGAGTGGGTGCCAGCTCATTTGTAAGCCTCGTCACTTGACCATGGTTCAAAGTTACGAGGTTCTTCGCCAAAAGCCCTGGTGTAGCTGAACAGTGCGTCATTAATATTCAGTCACGCACGTAGGCCATGAATTATTTAGCTGAAAGAATGCGGGCCTATTATGAAAAAGACAAACCCTGAAGGGTTCCTCAGTGTCAAAGAGACAATTCTATTAATAGAATCTCCTTATGGTGTAGCAGATACGGCGACGAAGTTGATCTCTCTCAAATGCACTGGCCTTTTGTCTCTAAGAACCAACGAAGTTTGGGTGAAAACGAAGAGCACCGTGTGCAGATCCTCTACGCTCGCTAATCAAAGATTATTGGAGGCGTGAAAGAGATCTGCCCAGGGGGTTTAAGGGGTTGGCTCGAAAGATGATGAGGATCTTGAGCATGTCTTTTTTCTTCTTCTTCGAACACACGTGATAGAGGTTGTGGGAGCAGCCACACTCTAAGGACTAAGAGAAAAGAACTACCCCGATTCCATAAAGAAGGAGTCTGTGGAGCAGCCTCTCGAGTGATTTGATCAGGGCGCGAGACAATCGAAAGGGGTTGCAGGGACAATAGGGATGGCGATCTGAGATCTATTACACGAATAATCGATTTCTAGGGCCAAAAGAATCGATTTTTTAAATCGATATGCAGCACTGAATCGATTCAGTGAATTGATATTTTATCCTAGAAAATCGACATTCAATTTTCTCTGTTTTGGTACAAACCATTATATTATATACAATTAGTTGAATCTTTAAAACCCGTAATATTACGGTGTTGGTGGTCAAAGAGTATCAATGTAGACACGACGTGTAAAATGGACGATGCAAGTAAAATAGGTTAAGGTATCCGACTACGTTTGGAACCGAGATTTTTCAAAAGCGTGTAAATGGATAATATTTATGATATTTAGCTTCACTTAGATTAGACAATGTATATAAAATTGGGTTAAGAATAGTATTATAATAAAAAATTATTTGAGTACAATATTTTGACAAAAAATTAACTTAGAATAACTTTTTTTTCCAAATGTTCTCCTTTTGTGAAAAATGCTTCTATTATATTAATATTTTGCCTGTATATAGCTCGGACCTCTGTACAGAGGCTCAACTAGAATTTTGGAAATGCATAACTCGGAAGTCGGTTTAACCGTGTTTTACGAAAACAGAAGGGAGAAATTTTAAGAAAATACGCCGATAATTATTTCAAATGGTTGTAACTCTGAAAATAATGTGAATGTTTTCAAAAATCATAGTTGAGCCTCTATACAGAGATTTGAGCTATATACTAGCAAAATATTAATACAATAGAAGCACTTTTTACAAAAGGATAACATTTGGAAAAAAGGTTATTCTAAGTTAATTTCTTGCCAAAATAGTGTATTTAAATAATTCTTTTTGTCATAATGTCGTTAAAACAATTTTATACATGTATTCTAATTTAAGTGACACTAAATATCATGGTTCGGAACGTAGTAGGAAACCTTAAGGCGAAATGTCTTCCTGTTGAGGTGGTGGAGGAGTTTGTAGAGGAGGTCTCAGCTCAAATGTTGACTCCTTGACTTGGTCATGGCTTAAAATTACGAGGTCCGTCGTTAATAGCCCTAGAGTTGCCATACAGTGTGATGTTAATAAGACACTCCAACTCTAAATAGCTGAGAGAAAGATAATTATATTAAAGCTGCATGGGTGGGGGCTATAGGCGAAAGGACCTCGTAATTTTGAACCATGGTCAAGTGACGAGGACAATACATAAGCTGACATCCTCCTCTTCTATCTTCACCACCACACCAACGGGAGGAGGAAGTATGAGACTCCAAAAATATGAATCGGCTCGCTCCCTTTAAATGGCGGGTCTTCTGCAGTACTAGGCTCGAACTCATGACTCTCCAGTTAAAAGCCCGAGACCTTTATAACTAGGCTACCGTGGACACACCACATAAATGATATGTTTTTTTTTTGTGTGGAGAAAGGAAAAACGTTCCGTTTCTATATTATTATAAATCATACATAAGCTGAGCATCATTTTAAGAAATTAAATTCGTTGCTTTTGAATAAGCATGAAAATAATATAAAAAGAAAGAGAAATGTAAACATAATGAGATACTATTGCAAAGCTTTCCTTAAATTTGGTATACACAACTTAGTATGATTTGTCTTTGCCATGAGGATATGGATATCATAAGAAGTTACAAATAAGATTAGTTATACTGTTGGCAATTAAAATTACAACACCAGGAAGTATTGATCTGACGAGCGTAAAAATCACGTGAAAGGAAGAAGAGATAGCGATATGCAAACTATTAGTATTTCAGCTCACTCAAACGACCAAAAAGGGAGAAACGACATCTGAAGCACTACATTAAAGAAAAGTTATGTTGTAGATTCCTTATTTTGACAGCGCTTTGTAATGTCGGAATTTTCCCAGAATATGTCTCGGATAATAAGAAGAGATTCTTACATATCAAGAGTGTGGATTGTCGTTCCGTAATGTCGCCCATACCACTGGTCAAATTCCTACCACTGTCATGCACATATAGAGTCAATGGTTTCTGTGATTGTCATATATATATATATATATAATGAACGGCATGCAGGATCTCCAAACCCTCTCAACACAAACACCCGAAAGAACATACCTTTTGTGAGATCGGCTCTTTAAAGCTATGCAACCTCATCGCAGACTGTTAGTCACAAAATGGTCATTTTTACAGCAAATAGATATAACACTCGTACGGTTCAACGACATTTGCTGCAGTGTGGACTGTCAACAAGGTAATCGATGTCCTTTGAAATTGCAGCATAGAGAGACACTCTCGTGTGCAGAACGATAAATATGTATTCCAGACTTACACAGTGTTGTCTTTTCAGACGAGTCCAGTTCTGCGTGCAATACTCTGATGGCCATATAAGTATCTGCAGTCTCCGAGGAAATCGCTCGTCAACTGCTGAAATTCGATACCGTCATAAAAGCACTGCACTTGGTGTTATGGTTTGGGCAGTCATTGGGTACACTATACGCACATCTGTATGCAATTTGAACGTAGAATGGTACAGTTTCTGACATCTTAAGTCAAGTAGTTGTGACTTATCTTCGAGGCTTGCTAACTGCCGTCTTTCAACAAGATAACACAATTCCACATATTGCACGTCATTTTCTGACCTACCTCGTTACACAAGGTATTCGATTGTTGCCTTGGTTTCTTGTTCTCCAGAACTGTCATCGTATCTGTTCATGAGTTACTGAGAGACTTGCCCACCTCCCCTCTCCCACTAATATGGTTGATGGATTGTGGCATAGATTTGAAGCAACATGGAATGAGAGTTGCCCGTTTCTGTCTTCTGAGTCCACTTAGAATCCATGCCTAACCTGGTAAGGGCCGCTTTAAATTCTAGGGTTGACAGCTTTTTCAACTAATTTCGTACCCCTGTATATCCCAAATTGCTTGTAAATTTAATCATTTTGTTTTCATTCCCTACTTTTTACGTACAATAAATAGCTTCTTTTGTATTTGCTTTTCTTCATCGTGTTGCAGTTTTAATGACCATCAATGCATTTTTAATCTTTGTTTATTCATTCGATAAAACTTTCCTTCTAACCGTTGAAAATAAAATATAATTTTGTTTTCTAAGATAAGAGCACTTAATTATCTGATTTATTTCAGTCCTTTAAACTCTTTCATAAATAAGGTCATTAGATAAACTGAAAAGAAAAACAGTTTTATTTCCTCATGTCTAGACACACACAACATTTGTAAAATAAATCAGGAAATAAGACTACACAGATAAATAAGGGAGAGTAAACCCGACATTGCTTGAGTTTTGAAAGAATCGTGAATATGTGGCTTAGACTTTTCAGATCAAATAACAATAAATCAATTGAATATAATGAAACTGGAAGTAAAAATAATACTGAACCATAATAATATAGTTCCAAAAGGCAAAATAAAATTTGATGTATTTTTCAAGGTTTTCCATCTTTGCTTTCTAAATAAAGTTCCATGTCATTTGATCTTAAATTTATATTTGTTTGCTCTTTTCTAACTTCAAAAGAAAAATTCGTTTCTTTATGCATTTATTTTTTGTAGTCATTTATTTAGCATGTACATTTATAGTTTTGTATGAACGATATGAAATTTTTAGCATTAAATTTTGTTTTTGTGTGATTTGTCAATCTTGGTAATTGTTTTTCGTAATATTAGAATATTAATCATTATAACACAAAATTGGAAAAAATTCTATTTCCTATGTGATATATGTAATTATTTCATTAAAAATTGCAAACAACTAATAATGACCATTATTTTTTATAAGCTGTAATTAAAAATAATACCCAATTACAATTTTATTCTATAGATTCTTGTTGGTTATTGGTACTTTCATTAATGTTTGATAGAAAACAAAATAAATAAATAAATAAAATATAGGAAAATGGGAAAACAAAAGATAAAAATTCTAAAATTAACCAATGTTTTTTATAAACATGTTTGCTACAAATATTTTCTTCAAATAAATATCACAAAAAGTTTAAGAAAATTACTAAATATACATTTACTTGTTTAGTTCTGACAAATAAGTTTTGAATTAAATTGAACGTGATTTATTAACATATGCAATATAAACCGATAACATTAAAATTAGTCAACTTTAAAAACTCAGTCAGTACTTTCAAAGTAAAAATTTGAAAATAAAGTTTTTTCACGAGCCTCAAAAAGGAAATTTAACATTTGTTTTGAAAACACATAGTAACATTATCATAAATTTATCATTTCTAAATTTAGAAAATTACTTGTACATGTACAGGCGTAAGTGCATAAAAAAGAATAAACATAATAATGAAAATATATATATATTATGTTTAATTTTTAAAGCGCAAAAAATATTTATTTGATACCTTACTAATTATATCTTTTACAAGAAGAAAAATTAAATAATAATTTAAAATTTGTAAAATATTTTAATAGTAAATTATAAATAATTAATATAATATTTTAATAATAATTTATAAAATATAAAATATTTTAAAGATGACGTTTTTTAACTCAAACTTTGAAAAACAGAATTTCTCTAGTTTTGTTACCTGGATAGATTTGTGACATCAATTAAAATACTAAAATATAAAAGATGAGAAATTTATATGTTCTTGCCATAAAGACTAAACTAAAATAACAAGTGAAACATACTCATAAGACTTTAAGTGACCCAAAATGGGATTATAGTACAAAAGAGTTACTGAGAAATGTTATGTAGAAGTTTTAGAGGCCTTTTGAGTTTAGATCACCATTGAACACCAACCGTCATCAACATATTTCCCTCTGTTAGTTACTATTATATAGAAAATATCAGAATAGGTTTAATGAAATAGTAGAGCAGTAAACTTTCTGGAAAAATTCATTAAAATTAACCAAATTAATTAAAATACTTAAAAGCTGGTTAAAACTACACAAGTCGCAATTACAATCCTGAAACGAAATTTAACGTTAGATTTTGTAATGATTTTCTAATGAATCAAGGTTTTTATTAAGATGAAAAAGCCATTATATATATAGTATGTAAAGTAATTTATGTTTGTTTTATACAATTTTTTTTATCGCCAAAAATTTATGGATGAATAATATCTCTACAAACAAACTATCTCTACTCTAGTTCTACAAATATTCTCTCTACTAGTTCTACAAAACTTTGGAAATTTGTCAAAAAAACAGAAAAGTGCATTTTTTCCTACAGAAAATATTGTGTTTCTTGTCATCATACTAAGTTATAGGAAATGTATTACATATGAATGACCAAGTAATGTGTGCACTTAATATATATATATATATATTATTTTGTGTTTAAAAACATTAATAATTACCAATGAAAAGATAAATGCTTAGTTTCTTATTCTGTATTTTCAATAAGAAATTAGTAAGTGAAATAAGTGAATACTGATGCAACTATAAAGTAGACAAGTATAGCACTATGTAATAAAATGCAAGCTGATTTAAAACTTAAATTACTTATAAATGAAAATAAAATCTTTCATGTACACTACCTCGAAAGGAATACATGATTAGCTAGATAATAGTTATAGCACTGAGATAATTGCATGTAAAATGAGAAAATTCCGATCTACCAGACTTGAAATGAAAGTAAACCGACGAATACAGAAGTGGAAGGGAAGTAATTCTTTTCAAAGAAAAGGATATTCAAAGGATAGAATAATCTATTCAGAAACGATAGATGTCTGCAAAACATCATTTTTCAAACAAACTACTTTTAAAACCTTAAAGCATATTGCAGTCTAATGACGCATGCCTAATGGACACAGCAGGACGATCAACATTATATATATATATATATATAATGCCGAAAGTTTTCCAATCATCTTATTCTGTGTACAAACTAGCCTGTAAACGCTTACAAAAATCCCCTGCTCAAAGATTTTCTCAAGTATTTATTACCATTAAATAAATTATACAGTTCTAACTATTCTTCAGAGTAAGATAGTTTATTGTATTATTCAAAAACTTAGTAACCTTTTCAGACATTTAAATGAAGCTATTGTTATGAATTTTTATTCACTGCCATTCATAAGAAAAACAAATATTATTTAGTACAAGATACATAAATTTATTTACAAATAAGTGTTTATATAGGTAAATGTTTACAATTTACATCACTCAAGTTAGTGATAAGATACGCGATTCCATAATTATACATTAATTAAAATGACTTATCATTAAAAATAAATTAGTTTTCAAACATTTTTCTTACACTTAATCGCAAATTGTTGGCTACAAGATTGATTCTTCCAAAGTATTCATCCTTTCTTTTTGCAAATGATATATATGTAAGCATTGTCGCTTTATTCATCTTAAAATGTTTTAAAATATTTATTCAAGTTACAGGTATTTTTGTAAAAATAGTACAATGAAAATAAATCATTTAATTTATGTATATATTTTCATTTAGAAATATTTTATTTTAAATAAACCTAAAAATGATGATTAAAAAATCAGTATAATTCATAATGCGTGTCTTTTCGTTGAGAAATATTTTATGTTAAATATACAAAAAAAGTTGATTAAAAAATCACTCTACTTACAAAAAAATAATAACAGGAAACATTTTAGATACTCTTAATTTTCCTTTAACAGTTCATCATAAATGTGGTTTTTTGTAAGAAGGCATGTACAATATACATAAGCTTAAGATGAGCATAGAATTTAGATTCCTCAAAATAATTTGTAATTGATGATTAACGTTATGTTTCATTGTTTAATGTTTAAAAAATATGTTTTTCTTTTAGATAAGTAAAATTTATAGGAGCTAACAATATCAAAACTGATTTTTATCAACTTCTAAATGAAAAAAAGGAAAAATATACTAATATATTTATTTTTTAAAAAAATGTCATTTTAAAATAAAATAAGCGTAAATATTGTATTTAAGAAAAGGAGCATTATTTTTTGTGGAAAGAAGCATGTATACTTTTTCTTTGTATGCAAAATTGAAAAAAACATAGATTGACCAATTCTACGAAACAAAAGTCTAATTTTTATTTGTTTTTCTCAAAATAATTATAAACAGCATTATAAATCTAAATGCATACTCACCAATCCGAAGTCCTTGTATACCTATAACGAAAAGAAAAATATTTTAGAAAAAAATATTTTCAATTTAAGTTTAAAAATTATTTTAATCAAGCACTTTTTTATAGAAGATTCGTTAAAATTACATGTGTGTGTTTTCTTAGCATTTATATATATATATATTCAAATCTAATATATATTTATATATTTTATAACAACTTAGTATATATGTAAATATATATATATATATATAGCCTTAAGGCTATGTTTCACCCTATAACCTTAGTCCTAAGGCTAAGAGGTCCCTATTGTACAACTGAGGCTATTGACCTGCCCTGTTTCCATTTATTACTTTGCTTTTTAATATTTATAAAACTTAATAATTATGGATAGTCCAAAACATTTTGCGTTATTATTAGCTTATTTAATCGTATCGCTTAAGCAAAAAATGCTGATTGAATTCAGCTCGTGTAAAAATATTTTTATTAAATACATCTAATGCTTTCATTTTATTTCAAAAATATATTTTTAAAAAATAAACTCAATATGAACACAGAAGAATCACCAAACTTCACAAAATGAACTAATTCTAATTATTTCGAGTATATGCAACAATAACTGGAATGAAGTTGCTTTCTTTTTCTTATGAAAACTTGAGCCCCAAGTATTCTTCACAGAAATAAAGTTTCTAGGTTTTATTTTACTTCCCGAAGAATAAAGGAAATAAAAAAATGCTTCCCATTTTAAGCGCCCGAGTTTCGAGTTTCATCGTCGAATTTTACGATCTTGGTTTAATGGTTTCTTCCAGAATGAAGCTTCTTCGGAAATGAGGAAGAGTTTAGCAACAAAAAAGTCTTAACGGGAAAATCAACAGAAGTGAATCCGATAAGTTAGATATTCTTTAATTAAAATCAGTGCGGCATAATACTGCTTCATTACTTTTCACTAAATGGCCTTCATTTAATAACATTATTTTTCTATATTCGATGAGTTTCATTCTGAATATTAATCTTACTGGAATCTCTTCGGGTGAAAACTTTTATACTTGGAATACGTTTATAAGATTCTATCTTTTTTTTTTCTTTGGTTAATGTATGAATGAAATTTTGTCATTATGAAACTGTGGTTGCGCACATATGTCAGCTATAAACTAATATTTTTTTTTATGTTTTGGTTAAATTATTTTTTATCTGTATTTTAATATTTGTCTATTTTAACTATAAATAGTGTGTAAAAAATTATCAAAGTAAATGTTAGATTTATTTTTTTTATATAATCTTTTATGTTAATTTAAAGAATGTGCGACACTGAAAGGCAAAATAATACTTTTGAAATACTGATGTTCGTATAGCATTAAATCCCATAATGTAATTTTAAATTTATAAAAAAAAAATCAACTTAATTAGGAAAAATTAAGGAATGAATGATGAATATTTTTTAGAAAGACGAATATTTTTTGCAGTTAATTGTTATAAGCTAAATAAGTTAGTTTCTATAGTTATATTTTTAAAATACAGTTAATGTTGAATAATTAAGAGTAGAGTATATCCGCTTATAGATTTGAAATTTCATTGGAAAATTTGGATGATAATACAGTAGAACTTGTTTTTGTGTGGTCGTTTTTTTCCAAATTTATATTTGTGCAATTTGTTTTGTGCGATTTTTTATGCGGTATATGAATTTCATTCGCTTTGGCACCACTGTAATGTTTTGTATCTATTTACCAGTGGTGTAACGGAAAATGTTAGCCCGCCGGCCCGGGTCTCCTTAAAATCAGGTGTTTTGCCTTTAATATTTTATAAATTCGATAAATACGCATTTAGCTTTAGTCAGGTTTCGGGCTCCTAGAGTTCTACCCACCCCCCGTGATGCGGGGATATATGTTACGCCACTGAAATGTAGACACTTCAAGCAGCTATGTTCATTTGTTATAAACAGTCTCCCGATAATGCGCGTTCATTTGCTTTCTCTGAACGCTCCAGTAGCTTGATTGAAGGCGAAACTTTCAATGGCAGTGACATTATCAATATTTTGATAGATTATGAAGACCCACAAGAAGAACCGGATTCTTTGAGAGCGGATAAAAATTTGCAGGGATCCAGCTTTCCAACAAATTGGAAAAGTATTTTCGTAAAATAGATACCAATTAAGAAAGGAGTATAAAATTCCAAAAAGGGCTTCAATCATGTATATCTGGTTATCGTGACGATAACAAGTATATATATATAAATGACCAAACTTCGTCACAAAAACTTATCTCTTAGTTTATGTTGCCAAAAAATAAATCAATTGAAATTGTACCTTCAAGTAACGAAAGCGATTTTAAACTTATTCAATACAGGACTTTGGATTACGATGAGTAACAATGAATTATTTATGTGCATTTTGAAAACTTATCCATGTATACAATGAGAAACTATATGTTTTTAAAATGTCTCCATGTGTAATATTTAATTATTTATTTTGTTATGGAGGTACTTTTACATAAATTTCGTAAATAATTGGCATATTTTATGAATGCGACTTTTTTTATGTGGTCCCTATCCACCGCATAAAAAAAATCTGTAGTTTTTCCATGAATTAGTTTGTTATATTTAAGAATTTATGAAACTTTTGAACATTTTTTGTGCATTTATTTTTATGCGGTCCATATCTACCGCACAAAAACGGGTTCAACAGTACTAAAATTTATATGTATATACCGTATTTACTCGAATATAAGCCGCACTATTTCTCCAGTGTTAATGTTACTGAAAATCGGTTACGGCATAGAATGAATATCAACACATTTGTTGAATGGGGGAAATTAAGTGTTCACCCCTTTCAAAAGCAAAAATGTAACCACTCATTCTGGCCGCTTGCATCGATGACTTATCTCATTCCGCAGATTATCTCCAGTATTCAGTCTGTCCTAAACATCATTGTCTGCTCGTATATTAGAAATTTTTTGTACACGCTTTCTTTTAACCACCTAAGCATCAAATATATGGGTAATAGAATCAAGACGAGTTTTCTATGTCGCAAGTATGAAAAGGGAGGCAATTTTATATGCAGAAAAAAAATGAAAACAGAATAGCAGCCGCTGAAATTTTGACAAGGATTAAACAATTATACGTCAGCGTAACAAAATGATGTAATTTTTGTTTATAAATGTTCTACAGCAGCGTTTCTCAAACTGTAGGGCGCGCCTGTCCTAGGGGGCGTGAGCCTATCCAAACGTCAAAAATAGAACATTCTTTAAAAATATTAATCCATTGAAAGGAAGCAAAACAAAATATATTCTGACATAATAAAAAATAAAATACGTATTTACACCGATATAATATGTTTATAAATGTATCAGTACTGCACAATGCATTTGGTAGTTAATTTAACAATACCAAGCTAAGAACAAGTTTAACAATTACTAGTGACTCCATGGGCTTGTGATATATAAAATTATATAAAAAAAATGTAATACTTATCTTGATAATTTGTACGGTTTGTAATTAAATTTATATTGTAAATTTACGTTGAAGTACATTCTTATTACTCAGTTCAATACATTGTTATTGTCTGGAAGGGGAAAGGGACGGCACGAAGAAAATTATGACTTAAAATTGGGTCGCAAGTATCGAGAGTTTGAGAAGCACTGTTCTACAGACTTTATTAATTCTTTTATATGCTTCTATAATACATTATTTTTTTTTACTAAACAAAAAAAAAAAAAAATTAGGATTACGAATGCATTAGATGGCACTGAAAATTGCGACACCTACACCAATTTCGAAGTCAGCTGTGATGATGATGGGAGGGACGAATCATTTTCGAAACATGATACTGATGATTGGAGTAATTTTAGGTTCTTGCATGCACTTGGAAGTTTTTAATACAGGTAAAATAAATTAATTATTAACTACTTATTAACTTAAATCAGTGGCGCAACAGCCCATGGGGGCCAAGGCTTACTTTACCCAACTCAGTATACTACGTGACCCTGAGTCCTGAGGTGCATGAGCAGACGTTCCGGTCAGGTAGTCAGTCTGACGCGAAAACGCGAAACCCTCAGTGTCCCATTCCCAAAGCAAGCTTGGTACCTTGGTACTCATTTATCGACCCACTACAGTAGGGATGAAGGCTGAGTCAACCTTGCCCAGCCGGGGAATAGAACCCGAACTTGTGGTGTGGATGAGTGATACGTTACCAATCAACCACTGGGCTTTATGGAATATAAACTGCCATTATATTCTTATTATTTTTTTTCGGAAACACACGTAGAGAACTGGGGGTTGCGGCTTAGAATCGGTGGCAATAGTTTTTCACAAAATTACGTCCATTATTTTGGGGGGGGGGGTTATTTATAGTTTCGAGTATAAATATGGTATGCGAAAAAAAAAGTCCATTATAAAATTAATTTATAAGAAGAAAATGTTTATTAATTTTATTATTTCGAAAAATATATACGAATGTTCTTTATTTTGATAATCAATTGAAAAAATGCAAGGGAATACAAAATCATGTTCTTTCCCAAAATAATCAAATTACATATTATTCTCATGATTTTTTATGGTAAAAATGTAACAGGAAGTATTTTTAAAAGATGATGTAAGTATTTCATTGTTGAAATACAAATCGAAAGTTTTGAGACATAAAAGGCCGCATTAAAATGTAAGAAGTAGTGACACAGTGATAGCTAACAATTATCTTTTTGATGTTTTTTCGCTTAAATATTTCAATTAAGATTATATTTTAAATATTATTTTATATCAAATTTATTTCAAATATTATTTTATATCAAATTTATTTCAAATATTATTTTATATCAAATTCACTTGAAATATTATTTTATATCAAATTTATTTCAAATATTATTTTATATCAAATTTATTTCAAACATTATTTTATATCAAATTTATGTTTCAAATATTATTTTATATCGAATTTATTTCAAATATTAATTTATATCAAATATATTTTAAGTATTATTTTATATCAAATATATTTTAAGTATTATTTTATATCAAATATATTTTAATGCCAAATCTCTCCAATAAATGATTAAATCAACTTCAAACAAAAGTATGAAATAATGCATCTGAGATATGCAGCGCGCGCCTATGGAGATAACTTTTTGAAGCACGCCTAGCGGAGGTTTGAAAAAATTACTCCTACTGGAAAAACCAAGTTTTTTTTCCCCAAGAAAATCGTCCCCATTATAACCAGAGCTTCATGATTTCTTCTTTTTTTTGTTAAAAAAAAAGAAAATAATAATACTCTCAGCTATCGCAAAAGAAAAAAAAAAGATATAAACACCGCACGCATTAAATGTGCCGTATTATTTATTCACACCTTCCCTCAACAAATTTCCGTCCACTTAAATACCTCCGAACGAACCATCCTCTGCTGTCAGGATACACGTTAAAAAGCAAAAGGAGTTAAAAAATGCACTCACAGAGGATCACGAGACCTGAATCGTGCGATCTAGTCAACTCACATTAACCCGCCTTGTTAAGTGTACGGTGACAGTTTCCTGCAGTCCGGCTCCCTACTTTATTATCTTCCATGTGACGTCATGGAGCCTGAGCAATTATTCGCAGCACGTCGCTAAAAGACTGTTAAAGGATCACTTTCTGTGAGGAAAAAAATCTCTTGCTCTCGCTTTTTAATACAGAAGGAAAGATATGTCTGCGAAATGACTGTCTTACACGCAACCAATGTAATGTGAAATTGTGGAAAAGAAGTCAGATATTTTCTGACATTGTGCCTTTAAAAAATATCATTCTTTAATTAGCGTTTCTACGTTTGTGAGATAGTATAATAGTAGTTTTTGTATTTTTTAATGCAATTTGGAGTTGGAAATGAGTCAAAAATTTAGACTGTAATAAATGCTTTTTTATGAAAAGAAATGTATTATTATTTTTTTTTATCTTTAATACGAATAACTGTTTTTATAATTATTTTGTATCATATTTATGATTAGAAATATAATATATTAGCTTAAGGTATCCGACTACGTTCGGAACCGTGATTTTGCAAAAGCGTATAAATGGATAATATTTATGATATTTAGTGTCATTTAAATTAGAAAATGTATATAAAATTGTTTTTAGAATAATATTACAATAAAAAATTATTTAAGTACAATATTTTTACAAAAAATGAACATAGAATGACCCATTTTCCAAATATTCTCCTTTTGTGAAAAATGCTTCTATTATAATAATATTTTGCCTTTATATTGCTCAGATCTCTGTACAAAGGCTCAACTAGAATTTTTGAAATATATAACTTAGAAGTGTATACATGTTTTACGACAACAGAGGGGAGAAAATTTAACAAAAAAACCCCGATAATTATTTCAATGGGTTGTATCTCTGAAAATAATGTGAATTTTTTATTTATCATAGTAGAGCCTCTGAGATATATACAGGCAAAAAATATTATTATAATAAAAGCACTTTTCACAAAAGGAGAACATTTTGAAAAAAGGTTAGTCTAAGTTAATTTTTGCCGAAATATTGTATTTAAATAATTTATTTTTGTCAAAATGTCCTTAAAACAATTTTATTCATGTATTCTAATCTAAGTGAAACTAAATATCATGAAAAGTATCCATTTATGCGCTTTTTTAAAATCATGGTTCCGAACGTAGTCGGATACCTTAAAGAAAAAATCAAATGTCTGAATTTAATTTTCGATTAACATTATATTTACTTTTTACATTATTATGATATTTTTAGGGGAAAAAATTATAAGATATAAGAAATTAAATATTCCTAACCAGCAATTTTTAAGTAACTCAATTTTTGAGAAAGGAACTTTGAGAAAATTTAAAAATTATTGCTTGATAATGATAGCTTTCTTCAAAAAACTGTATTCATTTTACTGTCTCTCATTAATTGTCTTATTACGTATTACAATTACAAACCTAAAAGTAAAAAAAGTTATAAATAATCACTTTAGGGAAAATATTTGTATTTAATTTGGACAGGTATATATTTTTCTTTTCAAATTAAGAATAACAGATAAATAATATTCAATTTTAAATATTTTATACGCATTTTCTCTAATGCTCTAAATTGATTAATCTTAAAAATATTAAACTTTTTCCCAAAGCAAAGCAAGGAACTTATTCAAATATTTTACAATTTCATAACTATAAGCATTAACATTACAATTATAAGTTTGTAACGAATAAATTGAAGTGATAAAAATAAAATTTAATTGGTTTAAATTCAATTCATTTGAGCATGCAGATGAATTAAATTATTAAAATGAATTTCTTTAAAAAAAGCTTTTATTTAAAGACAACGTTCTTACACAATCCTTTTATTAAACCAATAAATATTTAATCAGGTGCATTGAATATCAGTTGTATTGCTAATGAAAATTAATTTCCAAATTTATATGACTAAACAATAGAAACTTATTTTAAAGAACTGTATTCAGAAAATAAAATTGAATTTTATCTTATACCACATTAATTTTCAAAATCATTTTCAATTTTTTTAAAATTCAAATAATTTTTGAAAATACTTATGTAACAGATGTTATTTACATAAATTTATGCTTAGCACTGATAATAACGCACAGCCTATCAGCAGATTGTCCACCTTATAGAAATCAATATGCTAATTGTGAAAAAAGTTTAGTACTTACGGACACAGGAATAACTATCTATTCCAAAAAATAATAGTTCTTAGAGCATAACTTATAAAAGAGAATTATTTAATAAAAGGCAATTTATAAGAGACAATAATTTAAACAAAGAAATAAATAATTAAAATTTCACTTTTCCAAATGATTTTGATTTTAATTAATTAAAACTGATTAAA
Source organism: Trichonephila inaurata madagascariensis (assembly GCA_019973955.1). Taxonomy (NCBI): domain Eukaryota; kingdom Metazoa; phylum Arthropoda; class Arachnida; order Araneae; family Nephilidae; genus Trichonephila; species Trichonephila inaurata. The sequence continues at coordinate 230,957 of BMAV01000902.1, read as the reverse complement.
TCCCTACAAGATTTATATGATGTTCTATTTTGAAAATTTAATCATTCGTATAAAAGTTGAAAGTCATGGAAATATTTACCAGATATGTTGAATATTGATAATAATTTAGCAATATGATTTTTAATTTAAAGTTGATAAAATGTTTTATATTGGAAAAATGAGCATACACTTATTATTTGAAACCTCTGACAAGAGTAAATTCTTCAAATTGATTTAGATTATTCTATGTCTCCATTGCGCTGATAAATATGTCTGTACACGTTTATATCCAGTAAGTACAGCTTCTAAATTTTTAATTCGAGCAAACATTATATATTGAAAATTGGTCATAAAATTAAATAAGTAATGTTTTTAATAATCCTAACGGTTGGTGAGTTATTAAATTTAATATATTATTAATGTTTTCAAAAAATACAACTTTCTACATTTTGGAATGATAATGAGATAAATTATCCGCCAGAGTTTTACAAAATATATACTTTAATATTAGAGAAATCTGAGAAATAACGGTAACCTCTTACCGTTGATTCAATACATAAAATTATCAAATACATAAAGAATATTTACAGTAGATATATCTATATTTACCTTATCAATAATTCACCATAATGATATTTTTGACTCTGTATTTTTAACTTACACTTTGAAAAATAAAAAGTGTTTTAAATGATTATACGGAAGAGAGTGTTCTGATATATTGATTGAATAACAAATAATATAAAAACATTTTTTTTAAGTCAATTTCTACTTAGATCAACAATGAAAAATTTTATTTTAGCTACTTTTTATTTAATAGTTACAATTAATATAAATACGTATATACATATGACATAATCACAACATTGAGTGATAATTCATTTTTATTAATTATCATTAAAGTATCGTATTGTCATCCATAACAATCATGTATTTAAAATTTCAGTTCAACTGAATGCTTTAAAACATGAGGGAAAAAAAACCTTTTCGACACAAGTCGCCAAAAATGATGCCAATGTGGTTGTATTTGTAATTTTTTAAATAATTAGTTTTATTCAATTATTTTTTATTAATTATAAATAGATTATTGTATTGATATCCAAAATAATCATGTATATAAAATTTCAGGTCAATGGAGCGCGTTAAAATGTATTTTATTAACGATTGAAAATTCAACCAAGATAAATGAATAAATATATAGAGATTGTAAGCTAATAGTAGGAATTGAAAAAGCACATATTATTTGTCCCTTAAGAATGACAAAGTGACTTTTTGCCCAACGTTATAGCTGGGGAATTTTAAAGACTTTATAAGTGATCAGTTAACAAAAAGTCTGACAACTTATCCGATAAAAAGTGATAGATTAGTTTATTCGTCTTACTTGAATTTTAGGTTGTCAACATATATGCTGCTTATTGATGTTCTCTGCTAGAGAATTTTATATTTGTATATACAAAGTAATATCTGGTTAAATTTAGTTACTTTCAAGTATATTACAAAATTTAAAATATACTTTGTGAAAATAAATAAACGAGATATAAATATAAAACAAGATGTATAGTTTTACCTTTATATATTAAACGATAAAATTATAACCCTAAAATAACATTTCATCTAATCATTACTGTGAACCCATTACAATAGATATTAAGACGCTTTTGATAAATGGTGATGAAAGATGATGGATTTTTAAAAACAATTTTTCAATTTTACTTTTGTAAGTGGAATCAATAAAATTCCACTCAAGTAACGCAGTTTTTATTGATCCCTATTTTTATGATTCATAAAGAATTAATATGATTTATATGTTAAAAGAATGAAATTTGAACAAATGGGATTGATCTTTCTCTGTATATATATATAGAGAGAGAGTATCTATATATATATATATATATATATATATATTTGTTTATATGTATCTATATTTCATCTCCTTTTCGGATATGTGTGATATATATTTTGAATATGTGTGATTTTGATATTGTGAAGCTTATTATTTATAATGTTATTGATATTTATGTGTGTGAAGTTTTTCATTGTTATATATGTAAAAAAAGAGTAACTTTATATATCTGTGGCTTGGAAATAAAATATATTGGAATTGTTCGCAAAATGGGTTGAAACATAACATTTTACACATAGGGGAGGATCTTGTTGAACAGTAATTGGTAGAAGCTTATAAATCCTGAGTATGAGATAATGGAAAGTTTTGTTGTATTATGTTAAATGTACCTTTTGGTATTTGATGGCTGTTAACCATGTGAGTGAAAGAAAATTGCAATAAAATAATGAAGTTAAGGAGCTTAAATTAAATAATAAATTGTTTAATATAGAAATATCTGTCTAGACATTACAAACTTCATCTAATTTACCCTAAAACAAAAACTATTTCTTAAATAATTATACAGAAACGAAAAAATAATTAATAATTCAAAATTTCTAAATATTTAACTTGAAGCAGTATGGGAAGATACATGTATATTATGTACAACATAATCTTTTAATATTAGGACAGCGTTTCTTAAACTGTAAGGTATAACCTCTTATCGGAGCCGTGATACCCTAACGTAGGGAGGGGGGATGGGCGAGCATATTAAAAAGTCGAAAGCAAAAGATTATTTTAAGAAATTATTAGTTTACTGAAAGGAAGCAAAACAAAATACATTGTGACAAAATGGAAAAATCAAATACACATTTGCACTGATATAATAAACTTATAAATGTATCAGTACTAAGTTAAGTATAAGTTTAATAGTTACCAGTGATCCCATGGGCATGTCATATATAAAATTAACCCATGATCACTCGCGTGGGGTGTTCTGTACACCCCAGCAACAAGAAAATCCTCCAAGGATTCTAAAAAGAATGCACAGAACCACAATTTTTTCTGTGGCTGCACATTTTAGGTCTTTGAACCTTCAGGTCTGATGCAATCCCTCTTTCTCGAACGATTGGAATGCAATAACCTTCAAAAGTTTATATGGGGGGCTGAGAACTCTCGCAAGAAGTTGCGCATTTGTATACAGTCTGCTCCGAAAGTTTGGAAAATTATTAAAATATTATTTTTCTACATTCTACTATCATTATCTCATTAATTTTAAAGTATATTTATTACTGGTAGATACGTTTTAGTGGTTTATTTATAAAATTATGTGTTTTAAAAGGAAAATTTTGTATGTTTAGTTTAAATTAATGTTAGTCTCATTTGTATGCAATAAATTTAATAATAATATTTGTATAATACAAAAAACATCTTGTACTTTATAAATTATGTATCATAATGTGACTAAATTTATTTTCATAATTAAATACACGTGTTAAAAGTTTGGGGTGTTCTCTACACCCTGCGAGTAACGTCGGTAACAAAAACATGCGCAAGTGACCGCGGGTTAAAAACAAAATTAAATATTTATCTTGAAATTATTTGTATGGTTTATATTTGAAGTCATATTGTAGCTTTAGAGTCAAAATACCAGGTGATCCAAAAGTCAGGACGGGCTTTAAATATGAATAATTCGAAAACGAATTAATATGCAAAGATACGGTTTCCCCAAACGGATAGAAAACAAACCTGGTTTTGTGTAACTACGAAAAGAGATAGTTCTGTTGGTGACCAACAGATGGTGCTGGATTTATGGTTACGCAAAGCAACAAACGATATAAAAAGGAGCAACTGCAGCAGGTAATGGTAGTCGAAGCTTGTATGCTTCGAAATCCTGTTCATAGTAGAGAAAGCCCTCTTAGTTAAACTGTATTATAAGAATTCAGAAAGTGCCATTGCGAACATATCGTTACATAAAGGGTATGCGAAATAGTAAATAACCAATAGCGTCTTCTGCTTTGAACAAAATGATGAAGAAATGTGAAGCTACAGGTTCATTGGCGTCACGTCAAAGAAGTGGATGTCCCTCAACAGCCGTTGCTGTTGTCACGACAGTGGAGAAAACGGTGAAATCCATGTCGGTGGTTGCCGCACATGAGGTGTGCAGTGCTCGAAAAGATTCGACGCAGACATGAGTGTTGTACGTAAGTGTCTGAAGAGCACTGCGGATAACTTTACGACTACACCCCTACAAGTTGCAACGTAACCAAGAACTGAAACCTCCTGACTTCGATTCTCACCTAGATTTTGCGGTAAGATGGAAGAGCAGCACGACTGGCTTCACACTGGGCTTTGATCAGATGAAGCGCGTTTCACACTCTCTGAAATTGTTAACACCCCCAATTGTCGTGTGTGGACCACAAAAAAGTCTCATGCATTTGCTGAGGTACCCTTGCAACAGTCTAAAGTGACAGTCTGGTGTAGCTTCACTACTGATTTCGTAATTGGTTCATCCACATAGACGGGTTTCAAAACAATTTCTGTCACTCTTCAGCGATATGTAGAACTGTTACAGAACAACAAAAAAAAATATTCCTGAATTGCAAGAGTGGCAGGCACTCCAAACAGTCACCTTTACATAAGATGGAGCACTACTTCATATTGCTCTGCCTATTGCAACACTTGCTACGCTCAACATAAGGGAAGGATCGCATTATCAGTCACTACTTTAATCACGCATGACCTCCAAGATCTTCCGATCTGACACCCTTTGACTTTTGACAGAGGGGAATCTTGAAGTCAAAAGTGTACTGCGACCAACCGGCATCACTGGCAGCACTGGAAGATGCAATCCGCCAAAATGTGTCTGCCATAACGCAAGAAATTCTACTAAATACTGTGGACGGTGGGGTGATTCGTCTCACAGCTGTACTTCTGAAAGATGGACAGTTAGTTGTACTAATTAACTGCAGTACTAATTAACTGTAATTAAGCTGATTTGCAAGTTGTCAAATTTTTTTTTTCATTTGTAAATCATCTTTTGGAACAATAAAACACTACAGCGCAATATGTTGGTCACAAACAGAACTATTTTTTTTCCGTGCCACACAAAACCCGGTTACTTTTCCAACCTTTGGAGCAAACCGTATATTTGTATCTTGATTCGTTTTTGAATTATTAATTTTTAAAGTTCGGCCTGACTTTTGGATCACCTGTTATATTATTATTGAATTCAATTCTTTGTTATTGTATGAAAGGGGGGAAAGGGGCGCAATGAAAATGATAATTGAAAATTGGGTCGCAAATATTGAAAGTTTGAGAAGCACTAGGACATTTTTCTATGTCCTATTTTTAGGCAATGACGTCCTTAAGCTTTTAAGATAGTAAGCAGTATGTGTCAAAATTATTTTAGTCTCAATCTGAAAATTTTATTTCTTTATTTTTAATAAATTTTATTGATGTCACTTTATTAAAAGTCAATTTAAGTTGAAATATACGTATATTATAAATTTTCACTTTTTTTTTGTCAAATGTTTCTTTATTGAAAATATTTCCTTAAAAATTCTTTTATTCACTTTTTACTATTTCGTGTCAAACTTGCTTACTGTATGAGAACAGCATGAAGCAGTGAGATTTAAATTTTGATAATTTCGTGAGATTAAATTCCGTTTTTAAATTATAAGCAAACATAATAATCTCAAGTGAACTTAAGTTTAACTAAATGTCTCTGTATTTAACATGTGAATGAATTTTTACTATAAATAAGATTTTAACATAAACTTGGCATTAATTCAGCTCATTAGATTATAAATATCTCTTCAAATTTCTAAAAAAATATTGATTAAGCCTCAAGCAAACAAGAATAATATTTACTAATAATGAGCCAAACACGAAACATAAAATATTTTTAAAATAAAATATTTTCGGAGTATCTTAGCAAATGATTTTTCCAAGCGAATATTTCTTCCTTGTTGGATGATAGAATTCGAATTTACAAAATCCCTTCCAGGAAAAATAATCTCCAGTATTTCTAAAAATTGTTTATATGAGTTTGCAATCCAGAAAATCCAATTAGTCTTGAAACGCCGCTGAAGAAATCAAACATTTCTTCTAAAAAACCAAGAAAAGAAACTATCATACTTTGTTGACTAATTTAATCAACGAATTTTCTTTGGAGTTATTACTACTTTTCTAAAACCCACTCCATAAAATGTCAATCTAATAATGGGTAGGTTCGATAAAATTATGTTAAGAGTTTTGGACTTCGTGATACAAGAAAGATGATTTTTTTTGTTAAGTTTAAAAAAAGAAATACAATTTTTCTCCTAATTTCAAACTCCAGTATTTCAAAAAAGCACAAAAAGAAAAAGAAAAAAAAAAAATGTTGAAAAAAACTTGAAGCGTAAAATTTATCAACGATATTTTTTGAGGGTTGTTCTTATTTTTTAATTCCTCTTTCGTAACTTTTGTATTTCGTCAGATATATTTTGTCAAATGTAATAAATGGATTTTATTTTATTTATATTAAATACAGAAAAAGTTATTTGATTCATATATATATATATATATATCAAATGTTTTACTTTACTCTTATTTTAAAATTAGATCCTCTTAAAAATTCACCATAGAATGGCATATGAGATGTCAAAATATTATTTTACAATTTAAATGCTATAGTACACTGGTGTCCAAAATAAAGGTTACAAGAACAAAAATGCGATATCTTTGCATGTAATATTTTATTTGTGATAATTTTTGTGCATACGTTCCTCATACTCTGAAAATAATTATGCTAACAAATAAAATCTTACTCTGGGTTACTTCTTGCAATATGCAAATAATATCAAAAATAGTCAAAACACGCTGTGTAATAATTAAAAAGCTGAATGTCTAATAAGGAATGTGGTCTCCCCTTGCTGCTATACAGGCCTCACAGCGATATCATTCTACAAATTAAGTTGTTAATCCCATCTTGTAGCAACAATACCCACTCTTCTATACGCGCAGACTTTAATGACTGGCACGTGTTTCTAGGGTATTGAAGTCGTACAATGGCTCTTCCTAAAGCATTCAAAATATGCTTGATAGGATTTAGGTCGGGGTTTTTACTAGCCTTTCCATCCGGTATGTACCCTCTTTCTCAAGAAAGTCTTCGATAAGCCTAGCTTTGCGTGGCCTTGCCTTATTGTACATGAAAATGAAATCTTATCCATATGCTCCTTAGAATAGTCTTACATGACGTTCAAAAACATTATTATATCGAGGTGCAGTAACATTGCACTATCAAAAATGTATAGCAGTGTACGATTATCGAACTTAACCTCTCCAAACAAGAATTCCACACCCACCAAATCGATCGAATCTACTTATGTTAAAAGAAATGTAGCGAGTCCCAAGCTCTCTCCAAATGAAAACTCGTCGAGAATCGAGAACTGATCATGGACTCATCAGTAAAAAGTCCACGGCACGACTCTTGCCCTGACCAGGACACATGTTCTTGGTTCTACAAACAGACGAGGATTTTTTCTGTTAGGGGTTAAGAGGGACACATACCACTGGTCATCGGTTATAAAGGGCTTTCACAGCTAAGCTCCTGAAAACAGTTTGAATAGAAATTGTTTTTCCAGAGGCACCAGCGAAATTCTGAGCAAGCTCCTTAGCTGTCATGTCACTTTGACGACGTGCATTTGTTGTGAAATGTCGATCTTCCGTAGGTGCTGTAGTTTTGGGTGACCTTTTCCAGGTCTTCTAACAACAGTACATATTATTACATATTGTTTCCACAGCCTGGATATCATCATTCGAGAAATATTTAGGTTTCGGGGTACTTCTGCTTGAGGCATCCCGACTTCAGTCCACCCAACGGCTCTACATGTCAAATCATCATCTACACCTAAGGTTCCCAGCTTTCTTTGTAACTGGCGCCCCCTTTTCTGGTGAATATTTCGATACCACCTCCTCTACTCCAGATAAATAAGAGCGTAAATAATGCATGGTGAAAACAAGAATTAATTTTAAAATAATTTTCTACTACAAATAGAACATATTTTTTTATTTAATTTTTTTTTTCTAAAGCTCCCAATTATTTTTTACTTGCGAATCTGAAATAGCTATTGCCACAAATACGTTTAAATGTGAAATATTTAGTTTTAAATAGGATATTGTTGGAATAGAAACTCTATTGAATTTCTTTTTTATTTAAAAGAGCAGAATGAAAGTTTAACTTACCTATTATAAAGACGCTTTTGAAAGAATGTTTTGATGATATGATGTAGTTTACAGTGAACTATTGCTTTCAAAATTAAAAATAAATGACTGTTTCATCCTTTAAGGAATCACACGTTAATTCATGGTTTTAACATATTTAATTATATTTCTTGGATAATATACTTCATGAAATGAAGTGGACGAAACATTTTTCCCACTGCTCACAAACAAAGACAACACGTACACTACAGAAATTAAAATTTACTGTATCATTCAATTTAATGTAGGTCTAAATGTAATGTAATCTTTCAGTTTTTCATCCACTTCCCAAACTACCGAAATAAGTGAATTTTCGTACACGTGATAGAAATGATCTAAATACATACAATAAACAAAAGGTAACCAGAATCAAAATTACTTTTGTTAGCATATATAATCACCGTGTTTTTTTTAAGTCTTTTTTTAGACTATATTCGGTTAGTCTCCCAAAGCCCCTCCATGGCATCTCAAAGCCCCCTAATTTTCTCTAGGTCTTTTTCTGTCCCTAGAAACCCTTAAACACCCACAAGAGGGCATTATCACCCACGTTGAGAACCTATGATCTAAACTATTGTGTGAGAACCCATTTTAACAAAATTAATTTAAATCGTGCTTATCACAGTGCAATACAAGAATCTAAACAAAAATTCAAAGCTCTACGGTGAAAACGAGTTTAAAGTTTTTCACTCAAAAACGACCACAATTATTTGCATCAGTCAAAATTTGCAAAATTAGAATATGATACTTGCTTTTAGTCACATAATATATAAATTTAAAAAAAATAAATAATGGTAGAATTTCTTGGAATACGAGGAAATTTAGGTTTGTAACTTTAAATTTTAACACCTGTGGAATTTTAAGTTAAATTTAAGATATGATTATTATTACAGCCTTATTTTGAAAAGGAACTATATAATCTTCATATGTATTTTATTTTCAAAATTGTTGCTCTTGACGAATGCTTAAAGTTCAAAGCTAAATTAAATATGCATAGAATTCAATTAAGTAAGTAATTTAAATTTACAGCGCAGAATAAAAAAAAATGTTAGTAATTTATGTATCAAACAATATATTATTCTAGATCCAAATACTCTTTCAAAACCTCAATAAATAATTCATAACTTTTAAGATTTCAAATTCAGTGAATAATTTAAAGTAATGCAAAGAACAATTTACAGAAATAATTTTAATAATGCATTCTAATTAATTTTCTTAATCAAGGTATTGAAATCATGTATTACTTCAATAATTAGACTTCACTCACTTTCATTTCAGCGTATATTAATTTAATCTTAAATTTTTGAATACTATTTCTCCGTTTTGTTTAATTAAAAGATACTGTAATGAATTCAATTTAGAAAATATTCCTCTGATATATATGAAATATTAATATTTTCTTACATTTCAAACCGTTGGAGTTGTAGAATGAATACGTATTTCTTCTATGTAAAATGAATATGTATATCGTTTAAACATCATACTAGATTTCCCAATATTTCTTTCAAATACACATTATACACGTCATAGCACATATATTCCTATCTCTTCGGTTATCTTCATTGGATTTATATCCAACTTAATTCATGATGAATAAATTAACTAATTTAATTACATTAACATTTCATTTTCACTATTCACATTACATAACCACAAAATAAATTTGTTCGAAATACTGAAATTAATAGTTTTAATTTTGCTGTTTAATTAGTGTCGACTAGCTGTTAACTAGTAATTCCTATGGTAAAATATAATACTGCATTAATAGTAAATATACAATAAAATATAGTAAAATTAGATGAAGAAATTTTACTGTATTTTATTATAATCATTTAAAGTCTGTCCCAGATTGTGGAAACACAAAGATAGTAATTTAATTGAAGAAGCAAAAATTAATAATAGCAAATATGAATTTTCTTTATTCAAGACACAAAAAAAATCCCCAAATGCCAATTTTGTGTTTAATTTAGATTTGGTTAATCGGTCAACACACAGATTTGAACAAAATACTCATTTTTATGTTAAATAAACAACGTTTACGATATTCGAATCTAATTTTATAAAGCGTTTTTATCTGAGCATTTAAAAATGAATTTAAATCATTATATCTAGTTCAATTAATTCTTCTCAATATTTAGAAGCGGACTTTTTTTAGTCACTCAAAATACACTATAAATATTTATTAAAACTGAACTTTAACATTAGAATTTCCAATAAAATCAATAAATTAAGAGAAAAACTCCCCTTTTAATGTTAAAAGT
>BMAV01000902.1:165326-219540 GCA_019973955.1 Trichonephila inaurata madagascariensis | reverse complement strand
ATATATATATATATATATATATATATATATATATATATATATATAACTTAACTCAGTGGCGCAACAGTCCAAGAGGCCCAAGGCCTACTCTGTCCATAGCAGTATACGTGACCTTGGTCCCTGAGGTGCATGGTATGAGCAGATGTTCCGATCAGGTGGTCAGTTTGAAGTGATATCTCCAGTGTTAAGTTCCCAAGCAGACTTGGTACTCATTTATCGACCCAATGAAGGGATGAAAGGTTATATATATATTAACATCCTTAATAAATGTAAGTGTTATGTTTGACTTTTTTATGGTCATATTGAGTATATACACATGTTACGATAAACATTACTATTAATGATAATGTGAAGAATTATTTATAACAGAAGTTGTGCTGTTAAATATAACAAAAATAGCATACTTGCGCATTATCGCAAGTATCTAGTAGTAGTCTATTAGTAAACTGCTACTAAATATGGTGAAAATCGCTTAACACAAAACTAAATGGCTTGAAATATTTTTTTAATTTTTTTATTAAAGGATATTGTAAAAAACAACAACAACATTTATTCAACAAAAGTAATTTTGTTAGAATACATTTCACTTACATAGATGAGTACATATAAATGCATTTAACAAAAAAAAAAGGAAGAAGAAAATAACGAAACAAAAATATTTACAGGAATTTAAGGAAATTTAATACAAAATTTTCAAGTTTTTAAAAAAAAATATGACATTTATTAAGAATACGGAAAATAATTAGATACTTTTATTTCAATGTCTTTTTTGCATCACATTATCAAAAAATTGTTCAATGTCGTCCGTTTTGTTGTTTATTTCTCCATCGGAGTGTGTATCTAAATAACTGGACATACTTATTAGGGTGTTCCTAATTTCGGATGACGAGGTGAGGAAGTTCATTATTTATTTCATTTTTATCAGCGGAATCTACATCAACTATATTTTTTTTAAGTTTTGAAAGAACTCCAAAATGACGTTGTCTGCCATAGTTGAATAGGTACACACATTATCATCATCTACTGCAACGAATTTGGTCGATGATACAGTAAGATAGTCCAATAATACAGAAACGTTCTCAAACCTTTAATGATAGTGTGTGGTGATTTCCGTATTTTGTTTATTCTCAAAAGGGAGCTGTTTTCGTGTTAGGCGATTTTCGTTTCGTGTTAAGAGAAAAAGTGTATGAAAATACATAGTAGTTTGTCGAGAATGTTGTATTATTTCGTGTTAACCGTTAACCGTTCGTGTTAAACGTATTTCACTGTAACTATAATAATGAAAAGGAGAGAGAGTTTTGTTACTCGAAATCTATACACAATAAAACTTTCCAAACCTTCAAAATGTTTATTAAATCTTCAGCAAAAATTAAGTTTAGCCTGAATTAAAATTTAAGATAGGTACTAGAGAAAAAAATTTTCTTTTTATAAAGCTAAAGCATTAAGTATGATATTTGTAAATAATAAATTTTATTTCTTGATTAAATGCAGTAATATGTTTCATTAAGGGCACTATATAATATTAGTAATATATTTTGGCAAAGACAGTATCAAATCATTTTCTCAACAAGAGAGTAAGGTATCATAAAAAAAGTTATAAAATGTTGAGATGGAGTTTGTATCAAAAAGTAATAAATTGCACTAAAATTAATAAATAAACAAATAAGATCGTTTTCCATGTTTTTACACCTAAATTAGCGTTTCTCAAACTTTGGTGTGTGCGCCCCCTTATTAGGGCGGGATATCCCTACGATAGGGGTGGCGAGCATATTAAAAAGTCGACAATAAAAGATTTAAAATAAGTATTAATTTGCAAAAAGGAAGGTAAACAAAAAATACATTGTGGCATAATAAAAATTAAATTCACATTTACACTGATATAATATAATTATAAATGTATCAGTACTGCATAATGTTTTGATAATTAATTTATCAGTACAAAATGAAAAACAAGTTTAATAAGAACTAGGGTTTACCGTGAGCTCGTCATATACCAATTTAATACATACTTATCTTGAAAATTTGTATGGCTTATAATTAAAGTCGTATTAGAGCTTTAGCGTCAAAGTACATTTTTTGCATTGAATGTATTGTTATTGTGTGAGGGGATATGCGCGATGAAAATTGTATTCTATATTTTGGTCGCAAACATTGAAAGTTTGAGAAGAAGTGACCCAAAGTGAAAAGATTTAATTGCATCAGATATATTTTAATAGCATTTAAGAATTATAAGACCTTAGAAACCTTTTTTGAACAATATTACTAATTAAATAACGAAAGAAAATTAAAAATCAATGTTTGATTATGCAAAATTCTTCATAAGTCAAATTATTTGAAATCATTAATATTCTTAGTCGAAATGTATAATATACTTTCTTTTGCCAGAAGGACTATAATCTTTCTAATGCCCATTTTTATTTCATTTTTACAGTTACCCTGAGACTACCATTCACGGAACGAAAATGGAATCACTGTATTATTAGGGGAAAAATCCTTCACCATATGTCATCTTGCCTTCGAAATTTTCCTGAATCTCTCTCTAATACATAAATGATATATAGGAATGAATTCTTTGCTGAATACAAATTCGGAAAACTATTCGTCATTGGGGTATTTTTACTTCCTTCTTCTCGGAAATGACTCAAATGCATAAAATGTCGCCGGCAGTACTTCCGAGATAACAGAGGAACTGATTTTTTTCTTCCTTTTTTTATTAAAAAAAGAACAAGAACAAGTAAGAGTTAGGAAATCAATCATATTTTATTAATGCAGGAAATCTCTTCAAATTGTTTCTATTTTTATCTTACGTTGTCGTCCTTCTATTTTTAAATGCATTTTAAGAATCCAGACATGCACGTTTAAACTGGGATTCTCCCTTGTATTTTTCTATAGATGCTGTAGAAAAAAATTTTGATATGCTCGGTTGGTCATGACTTGGTTTATTGATGACCAATAATAATAAAGTGCTTTCATCAGATAAAATATTTTAATGTTTATGGGGCATTGTGGAAGAATATAATAAAAATAATCATCTGAAAATATAATGGAAAAGGTAGTTGAAAAATTCTTAAAACTTTTCATTGTGGAATAAAAATAGGATGAACGCGTATATAGTAATATCACATTAAGATTTGAGGGATAGACAATAAAACTAAGATGTAAATTAAAATGTAATATTTATCATGCTATCAATGGATATATGTTTGGCATTAAAATTATAGTAATTTCATTTCATACAATTGCATTTTAATCGTTCATTTGTAAAGAAAATATTTGAAGAATAAGAGAAGAAACAAAAGTTTTGAAATTTTAGTCGAAAACATTTGATGTATTGTCATTAAGTTTCAGTATACGTTAGAGTTCACTTTCATTAAATTACTAAATTGTGCTGTTGAAGTTTTTCAGTACTAACTACATTAATTTCAATTTATGTCTTTCTCATGAAAGGAATTAAAGATTTACAAGTAGTGCATTGTAATTTATAAATTATACTGAATTATGGTATTTTGATATGTTGATACAGAATTAGCGTATATGTATCACCGATGCAAATTGACAACATATACACATAACTATCAGTTCTTGAGGCAATTGGTCCCACTCGTTCAGTAACGCTGTTTTCATTTCCTGGATGGTTCTCGGAGGAAGAGGGGTTGCGAGTTGCAATTGCCTACCCCAGAGCGCCCCAGACATGCTGTATAGGGTTGAGGTCTGAAAACCTGGCTGACCAATACATACGGCGAATACCCTCACTCTCTAAAAATTCGTCGACCAGAAGAGCTCTAGGTGGCCTCACGCTATAGTCCATTAAAATAAACTCGAGGTCACATGCACCTCTGAAAAGGTGAACGTATGGCTTCATGACGTCATCCCTATACCTCACACCAGTCACAAAGCCTCTTTCAAAGACATGGAGAGGTGTACAGCCATACAACGTGATGTCTGTCCCAGACCATTAAACCTCCTGCGTCATAATTGTCAACTTCGTGGACATTGGAGGGTATGTAGTGGGTCCCTAGTTCTCTCAATATAAACGAACTGCGAGTATCAGTGTTTAGGCTAAAGCAAGACTCATCGGTGAACAGAACGGTGGAACATTGATCCTTACTCTAATCTCTATGCTGTCTGCACCACGCTAAATAGACTCACCTGTTCGTAGACCTGAGCGGAACGCAAACAGCAGGTCTTCTGGCAAAAACCCTCTCTCATGAAGTATTTTTGGAATAGTCACCCTTGATACACGCTGTTCCTGTGGCTGCATACAGCTAACGAGAGAGCTGAGAAGCTGATAGCCCCTCTGTTACGCCTCGCTATAATCGACAAATGGTGATTTTCTCTGGTCGTCGTGGCTCTTGGACGACCTTGCCCAGGCTTTCTCTCGATGGATTCAATATTCTGGAACTGTTTCTATAAGTTACACATGATGCTCGACGTTAAATTGAACTCTCTACAGATCTGGACTTGACATTGGCTTGCTTCCAGCCTCCCCAGGATTTTCCATCTCATTCCCTCATCTAAACGTTGGTGGTTACTCATTTTTACTGTAACAATTTAAATTGAACAGATTGCTTCAAAATAACACCAAGAAATTTACCAAGGTGTGCTAGCGAACGAAATACATCTAAACTTACACGCGCTTATAAAGCCTGTTTTTCTGCTGGCTCCATCTACAGACTAATGCACGCTTATGTATTTGTCGTACTAGATTTACAATTTTATTTAGAAGCGAGATTTACAATTTTATCTAGAAGCGGTGGTTTTTCAATCAGTGCAGTTCTTTTCATGCAATTCTATAAAATAAGCAAATTCTTTTAATTTACTTCATCAGTATATTATGGGAAAAGGAGCAAATTATCAGAAAATATAGTAGATAAAACTATATCCGCATGGTAGAAAAAGGAAATATAGTTCTACCCATTTCTTCATTAAACTATTTTTAAATTTATCTTTTACTTTCCCAACTACCTTAAGTAATAGAAATCAACTGATGTAGTAAAGGCAAAGAAAAAGAAGAGGACTAATATTTAATAAAACAAGTTCATTAAATTCTAGAAATTAATATTTTTTTCAAGTGCATGTAAAGGTAGAATATATATCATGAATGATGATAATTACTAATTAATTTAATGAAGCTAGGTTCTTAAAGAAAAATTAAGGAAGAAAAAAAAGAACTTTATCTGTCTAATTTCTGCGAAAATTAATCAAACTGATATAACGTGTCTTAACTTCTTTGTGCAAACTAAGTCCTCTCACATCAACAATACCTCTTTCCATTAATGGTTGCTATCACTTCCCGAGGTTTTGTTTTAAGATATATCCCTTAAGGCTCGGATAATTACGTATTTAAGAAAAAGAGATTAGGAAGGCCTAAGCAAAAGCATTTATCAAAACACTTCGGTACATTAAACTTTAGTTCGGCTTGTATGTGAGAGAAGTAACACCTGGGCAGCGATTACTGCTCTTCTAAAGTTTGCCAACGCCCAACTCTTTATCTATGTCTTCAGCAAATACAAACTTTAGGATTAGATTCTACTTGATATATATTTCCCTTCTAATGCACAAGCAATTTAACACTCTGAATACTTCACGCAACAATACCCTTTCACCTATTAGAAGCAAGGAATTTATTTAAACAACTTTAATTTTCAGATTTTGATTACTTTTGTTAATTACAGACTGATACAGTACTTTCTTTTAGCTTGAAAAATCGTGCTGCGCAGTTGGTGAGGCGTTTAGTTTTGAAGCTCAAAGAGAAATTAAGCATTGCTGATGAGATGAATGTAAATAATACGGCAGGGGATTATATATATTTACCATGAAGTAGATTACGAATAATTTGTTATCTACTTTAAACAAAATTAATGATAGATTGTAAACTATGTGTTAATTATTTACAAGTTGTGATGCGGTAATTTACAGATATGTTTTTGATTTCGTTAATAATCTTTAATAACAGACTTGGAACGGGAAATGTGTATCGCTTATATTCTTAAAATAATTATTAATGTTCCTTAATTTATGAAGCAAAAATTTTGTTATGGTGCATAATTTTGTGAAAGATATTAAAATGTAAATCCTTTTTCAAGTTAAAATAATCAACTCTTTCCAAATTGGGTGTAGCAGAGGAAAATATTATTTTGCATTTTTATAAGGCATTTGTTAAAGTGTAATCAATTTAATAATATATTAAATGCATGGAGTACATAATTAATTAAAACATTGTTACTTGGAAATTTGTTTTTAAAAAGTGATATTTTAGAAATGTAGTGGAGAGGCTTAGACGATATAAAAATCAATTTAATTACATATATATTACATTCAACAGTTTTAAAGCAATATTTTTTTAGATATATTAAGAGGTTAATCTAAACCTCTAATTTTGTAATTTATAAGGAATCTATTTTACATAAATCTTTTGCAGTGGGTTCTTACGCGTTTTCAATTAACCTCTGGGGAAGTATACTTTTTTGGTTGTATGATTAGTGAGAATCTACTTGTGCAGTAGCCATGATATGTATATTAAAATTGCTATTTAAACAGTAAAAGTGCGATCTGATGTAGGAAAGTAGAGGATGATGAGATTGTAAATTTTAATAGTGATTTGCATGTATAGTTAACTTTGATTAGAGTCTGAGAGGTTTTTATGAGAGGGTCAAGAAATTTGGGAAATTTTTTATAGAGTCACATTATGTTATCTGATTTCTATGGAGATTAAACGTTTCGCTTAGCATCCTGCGATTTCCACAGGAAACGTAGATGTAGCAAAATTTGTGCAACTTGCGATTTCTGCGGGTATGCATTTTATCCGACTATTTAGTTGTGCAAACCGTAATTTTTCTGTTTATGTTTTCATTTATGTTTTAATGTTCATATTTTTATGATCTAATTCTGTACTTTTTTGGAAAAAAAACTCATTTACAAGAAAAATTTGTATATTTTAACTCTAAAATGTAGATTTAAAACGTAGATTTTAAATACGTAATAAAAAAATACGCATTTTTAAGGTATTTTGATAAAAAAAAAATTACGCAGCGAAAGAGTAAAACCTGTGTGGCTTTGCTTCGAAACTGTCAGTTGCAGATCAAAAGAACTTTATTACTTTAAAATATGTGACAGTTTTATTTCACTCCTATAGCTCATTACCTATTGAGATATTTCGTTATATTGAATAAGAGTTGTTTAATCTTACAATGTGTCATACTTTAGATCTAACCTCTGGTAGAAACTCCGTGTTGCTTTGTTTTTATTATAATTCATATGTTTCATAATTTCATAAAATCACTACATCTATTACACCAGTCTGAAATTGCTAGATATAGTTTATCAAAAATTATTCAAAAACCAGTTATCAATTTTTTCAGAAAATTATTAAGTTAATGTATTTATTATTCTGAAGAAAAAGAAATAAATACGCTTTATTCATATTTATTTAAATATATGTCTCAGTTAGAGTGTCGAAATATTGAAAGCTAAAAAATTGACTTATATTACATCTTAAAATAACAAATAAGCTTTACGTGTTTGACAAACAAAAAACAAACATGTATTTTAAGATTTTAATATCTTCCTAAAATTTTTACCATTTCTTCATTTTTGATTTAAATTGATTTACTTAGGCAGATAATAAACATCTTACAAGAACAGATGTTAGTCAAAATAAACAAATAATGAAAGGATCAAAAATAAACAAATAACTGCTTCAAAAACTATCCTATCATGTTTTAACCCATGACAAACATAAAGAACTAAAGACAAAGAATGTGTTCTGTTAGTGACATCCTAAAAAATCCACCAGAAAAAATGATTGTAAGAATTTTTACAAGGACCTCTTCGATTTTTAAACAGCTTCTTGTGATGTCTAGCTCACCAGGGAGTTATTCTCATAGACCTAGTCCAAGATGAACGGAATTCTTTTCCTTAAACTCATTATTGTTTCTGAAAACTTTGCACATTTTTCACTGGTTACGTAGATTTATTTGGTGAAAGCACATTTATTCTGAGATATTTTATGGTTTTGATTGAGTTGAGAGAAGTTTTGGAACTTATTTTTTGAGAAGTAATCTAAAGAGAGATTTGACTCATTTTTATATGTGTGTGAAAGAATTGGATATAACAAGAAATATTTTTATGCTCTTTTTTACTACAAATAAGAAAATTACTATAGACCACCATGATGTTTATTTAATGATTTATACCACGATGTAATTTATGATGCGTTGAAATGTTTCTTTTCCCCAAACTCATCTGTCTTCTTTATTTTGCAGTGCCCTGAAAATCATAAATTTTTTCTACTCATTTTACTTTTTTTATTTTACACAATTTTCTATTACATTCACGTTTCGAAATAACTCTAAAACAACAACTAAAAAAAATGTTGAACATATTTCAGGAGAAATCCAAACAAGAGCAACAATAAGAAATACTATTTATTAACTCTAAAGAAATCGAATTAGTGAAAAAACATTGATATAATATTTTAAATCTTTACAGTAAAAAATAATAAGCTATTACGATAATCAGTTTTAGCTTCTTTTTTTTTCAAACACATTAGCTGAAATATATTATATACAGGAACAAAAAAAAAATAATAGGAATACCTGTTTAAAAATGAGTTGCCCTTCGACCGTCCAATGAACGGTCACTACGTGTCTCAACAGTGTACCACCTAATGGTAATGAAAGGGAAGGTATATCAGTCAAGTATTTGACAGTGTGAGAAAAAACCAGTAGCGTGAGTCCTAGTAAAGCGTGATTATGTGCAACATCTCCGACATGAAGATATGCATGATAATTGAAGCTTGTCTTGTTGGAGTGTCCGAGTCCAGAATAGGCAACCTTGTGAATATTTCAAGGGTCGCTGGTTCAGGGGTTTTGACAGCCTACACACACCTGGGTAAGAGGTCTTCTGAGAAGCACAACAGTGGATGAAAGTCAAAATTGAAGAACAGTTGTATACGGGTTTTGAAGAGTAGTCACCCGAAATCGCAAGACTGCACTGCCGCAGATGACGTTCGAAATGAATACCCACCTTTAGAACCTCTATTCATGAAAATCATTCAACGGGAGTCTCTCTGCCTGCAAGCATTCATGATAGAGAAACTATACCAAAACTGTTAGTTTAGGTACATAATGTAATGAAGATAACACAGAGTGCCTAAACAGCCTAAACTGGACTGAACTACAATGGAAACAAGTCATCTGGTCTGATGAATACTCATTTACATTATTTCAGACAACTGGACGTGTGTTTGCCTGGCGATTACCGGCAGAATCGTTTTATGTAAACTGCCTGGTTCCAACCGTGAAACATGGAGGATGTTCTGAAATGATGTGGGTCACAATATTTTCCCGTGATTTGGGGCTTCTTGTTGTCTTGATAATCACAAGCGACCATTATCGAAGTATTCTCGCAAATCATCTTCGCCCTATGCTTCAGACTCTTTTTCAGGAAAACGTTCTGAGTATCAAGATGACAACGACCCTGCTCACACGTCTCGCTGTATACAAACATGGTTACATGAGCTAGATGATGAAGTTTAGCGTCTAACGTGATGTGTGTGTGTCCGCAGTTACTTAATCTGAACATTATTGAATGTTTGTGTTGTTTTAAAAGAACAAAGTCCATGCTCGGTTTCCTCCTCTACACAAATTATCTGAACTCGAGATGACCCTGATCACAAGGAACGGATGCGAATTCGCATGAACTTTGTTCAAAAACTTTATTTGGCAATTCCCCGTTGAATACAAGTTGTCATTGAGGCCAAAGGTGGCCCAATCCTGTACTAATAAAAAGTATTCATGTTTTTTACAAAGGTGGCCCAATTCTGTACTAATAAAAAGTATTCATTTTTTTTACAAGTGTTCATTTTTTTTTGTCCTGTATCAGTATTTCATCAAACTTATAGAATTGATTTAACACTGTGTCTTTTAAACGTCAAAAATCATAGATTCAAATATTTCACACAAAAACTTTACTTTAAATGGTAATAAGAATATCTCTGGAAATGCATGTATTTTCTTTGAAAGAAATATTAGTATAAAAATCAATTTTTTGAAACATTTTTTTTTTCTTTTTTGAAAAAAAAGATCTTGATATTTTTCGTTTTATATATTGATGTTTCTTAGATTATGATAATAATTATTAGAAGTATTTAATGCATGGAAACGGGATACATTAAATCTGTTCCCTTTTGTTTTAGAATATTTTGTAGGAACCAGAAAAATACTTGTTATCGTCTTATTAAGAAATTTTTTAAATTATATGGTAGCAACAGTAAATTTCTTCTATTGAAGATTATATGAGAGTACTATTTAATGTTAAATTATATGTCAGTTTAGTGTTAGATTATATGATTAGTGTTTACGGATTTTACTAAACACTTTTACAAGAATTATTGTGAGTTATTCCATATTTTTTAAAATAAAGTCAGCACTACAATGGTTAATTTGATAACTAATTACATTCTAAAATATTCCAAACTTATTACTTTGCTGAGATCTTTAAAAATCTGAAATATTTAGTAGGTAGTTCAGTAAAATTCATCCTAAGAATTACATTTTCTTATTTAAAGTATCCGACTGCGTTTGGAATGGAATTTCGGCGAAGGGTATAAATAAATAAATTTTGTATTTAGAACTTGAACATACATATTAAGTTGTTTTAAGAATATTATTAAAAGAAGAAATGATTTAAGTGCGATTTTTTCGAAAAAATGAAGAAAGAATCACACTTTTTCAAAACATTCTTCTTTCATATACTACTTTCATAATACTTTCTCGCCTATGTATAGCTATGACCTCTAAACAGATCCTGAACTGGAATTTATTAAATATATTATTTAAAAGTGGATTTATTCATATATTTATAAATCAGATTAGAGAAATTTTAACAAAAAATTATCGTTTATTGTATCATTGATCGTAACTCTGAAAATATTGTGAATTTTTTATACATATAATTTCAGGTGGTGAAGAGTGGTCTTATCTATGCGTAAGTGCAATATTAATATTATTGGAGAATTTTCCATAAGAGGAGAATGCTTTGAAAGCATGACATTATTTCTTCCTTTTTCGCCAAAACCTTGATTTAAAATAATTTTTTTATTGTAGGAATATTCTTAAGACAAATTTATATGCTTATTCTAATTCAGGGGGCACTAAATATTAAAAAAAAATATTTATTTTTACTCATTTTCAAAATCTTGGTTCTGAACGTAGCTCCATAAGTACTTATAAGTAATATGAAGAAGGATATTTCACATTAAAAAGAAAATAACTTTTTAACATTCAAAAGGTTATTTTCACTCTTTCTTACATCAATTCCGAAGTAATTTGTAGTGAATTTAATTATTTTTTTTTAAATATATTAAGCGGAAAGATAAGTAGATGGTATTTTTATTTCAAGCGCCTCTACATATTATTTAAATTAATCAGAATTAATAAAGGCCTTCTATCCTTGACATTTTTAATGTGACAAGTTTACACACAACCTAAACAACATCAAATAAAATTAATATAAATTTCGGTGTAAAATATATTCTTTCCTAATTTACTGAGAATTTATTAAGACCAATGTTCATCGAGCATTAAACATTAAAAAGAAAATAATTTCTAAACATTTAAAGGGTTCCGTCTTAGAACTATTCCGAAATAATTTTTAGTGTGAATTTAAATTTCTTTTATTTAAATATATTAAGAGTAAAGATACGTAGGTGTTATTTTTATTTCAAGCGCCTCTGCATATTATTTAAACTAATCAGAATTAATTAAGGCCTTGTATTCATAACATCATTAATATTGAATATACACATAAATACATGAACAAAAGAATAATATAAATTCGCATTAACATGTGTTTGGGTGTGTAAAATATATTTTTTTCCTTATTTACACTTTATTAAAACTAAAAGTTCAGTGAAATTATTTAAAATAGCTAGAAATAAATTTAAATCTAAAAACCAGGTTAAGAAGCACGATGTTTATTTAGTAGCATTCAAACGAAAGAAAGAGAGCATAGCTTTCACTTACATTACTTTTATTCCACAATTACAAATCCTTTTATTTAAAATGAATGATGATTCATACCTACGCAAATTACAAGTTGCGCATATATTACGGAGAGCCTTAAATGTTCGAACCCCCCTCCCCATGTTTTGCATTTCCGTTTATTAAAAAGTCTTGGTGCTCAAGAAAGCGTGAAATCTTGCTTTTGTAATTAACTTTACATAATTAATTATCTTTGGATTTCATTTAGAGAAGGGTGAAGTGTTCAGTGTTCCGCAGTATAATTTTAATCCTTTGTTTTGGGAACTAATTTCGTAGGGGGATGTTCGCTTGAAATTTCATTCGAAAGATTAATTGTTCCAAAAATGGAATGGATATGTTTGGTCATTTTATCACTATATGGATGGATAAGTAATAACTTTGTTACCTGTTTTAATAAAACATACGCTGTGGTGATGGCAAAAGGAGGAAAATATGGTTCTATGTAATTAAGACAGTATGGAATTTAATGTTTTTTTTTTTTTTTTTTTTCAAAAAAAAAAAAAAGAAAAAATTTTTCAGTGGGTTCTAATGTGATAAAAAAACCTCTAGAAAAAGAAAAGGTACATTAAGAAATGCACGAATGAATAAGTGATAAGTTGGAGAAAATTTAATTATTTGGAAGATGTTCATCTGAAGTGTGTGTTTTCTGCTGATGAATAATTGTGGTCGAGAAATTAAATTTTGCCTGTTTTGTTTCTATTCTATATTTCGATGTTATTTTGCAAAACGTTTCAAGGAAATCTTCGTTGCAATGAAGGAATATGAAATAAAAATACATGTTATTAATTTATTGTATTATCGAATGTATAATAAATTCTTTAAAAGGAAATCTTAAGAATTCATATACATTTTCGGGGAAATATAACTGATACTTTGATCGATTTGCACCACATGGAAAGAAATTTAATAATTGTGTAACGAGTTTCAATAAAATTTGCATTGTGATCGAAAGTTAAGAACATGTGATTTTGCATCAGAAATTTTTGTTCGTGAATTGCATCACATTTTTTGTTTAGTTATATATTATTTATGATATACGTTGTTGTTACTTGTCCGACTGGATCAACAATAACATCATATCGACGGCCCAGAAATTTATCGTGGCAATAGGGGGGGGGGGGTCGCGAAGGGTGGTTTACAGCAGCAATGAGAACTTTGCAGGTACCACTAAGATTTCGCTCAGGTTCCCCAATTTTGACAGAGAGACCATCCCGGAAGGAGAGAGGTCTTTGAATCTCCCACCGCTCTTTCCCCACCACCAACATTTCGAGAGCAATTTCAGCTCCCCGAATATTTAGAGTAATCTTATGACATACACTAAACATTAACAAACACCCATGCCTTTTCCGGGATTTAAACTTGGGACATTTGGCACAACACTCAGCGTCAATATTCCGTCTGGGTAGACAATTATGATGTACACTTAAGAAAAGTAATATTAAATAGTAATACAAACACGGTTTTTAATGTATTATAATTCCTTTATTGGGTATAAAAAACCAGTGATGTGCATTTTTTCTCAATTGAAAAGTTAATAAAGAAATAAATTACAGAAATAAAATCATTAATCTAATTTAAGAAAGTCAAGGTGATACACATTTTTATAATGGAATCAATCCAGGTAGTAGCATTTAAAATATATTTAAAAAAATGTCCTTAAGATATCCGATTACGTTCGGAACCGTGATTTTAAAACAGCGTATAAATGGATAATTTTCATGATATTTAGTGTCATTTAGATTAGAATACATGCATAAAATTATTTTAAGGACATTTTGACAAAAAAAAATTATTTAAATATACTATTTTGGCAAAAAATTAACTTAGAAAAATCTTTTTTTCAAAATGTTCTCCTTTTATTAAAAATGTTTCTAAAATTTCGCTTATGTAACTTCAAGAATTCTCCCGAGAGTCTGAACTAGGACTTTTGAAAAATCCACATTATTTTCAGAGTTACCACCAATTGAAATAATTATGGCGATTTTTGCCTTAAAATTGATCCCCTCTGTTGTCGTAAAATGTGGATAAACCCACTTCTAAGTTATATATTTCAAAAATTCTAGTTGAGCCTCTGTACAGAGGTCTGAGCTATATACATGCAAAATATAATTATAATAAAAGCATTTTTCATAAAAGAAGAATATTTTTTTTTGAAAATGGTTCATTCTGTATTCATTTTTTGTTAAAATATTGTACTTAAATAATTTTTTTTTCTAATAATATTCTTAAAACAATTTCATATACATTTTGTAATCTAAGTGACACTAAATATCATAAATATTATGCATTTATACGACTTTGCAAAATCACGGTTCCGAACGTAGTCAGATACCTAATAATAATACACCAGTTGAATAATTGTCCAAATAATAACGAAACATGCAAATATTTCCCAGAAATAGCTTTCAGCTGCAAATACCTTAATTTTCATGAAAGTATCTTGGAATTTATTATTAGAAATGCAACTTGTTATTTCTCCTTAAATTTAAAATAACTGAAAACCTAGTCAAAAACTAGAATTTTTATGTTTATTTGAACACAGTATATCTGTATCTTAATTCCATTTCTAAAACTAACCATGCACGTTCTATCTTAAAATGAAATTTAAAACAAATATTCGATATAAGATTCAACTACAATTGGAAAACCGAAATAAATATACAACGCCAAATTTCAAGGATATGTTAATTCATTTTATTGGACACAAAGCGATGGCAGACTATGAGATATGTCAGTATAAATGCAGCACTTGAAATAATCAATTAAACAAAATGCTACGAAGCCACTGAAATAGATTCGTAAAATTTCGATATACTGATTTAAATTTTCCTCCGGTTTCCTAAAAGCCAATACGCGTTCCGAGTGAAATACGAAACAAATGATAATTGTACTCACGAAACACTTTATTCAATATCGTTGCGAGATTCGCTCTATTACATTGAATCTTCGTATCTATAAATAATTTGGAGACGTAAGATTAAAGGCGAAAATAAATTTCGAATCAAATTGAACTCAATTTTCGGATATTTTCTGTAGTTGTGAAGCGAAATCATTATTCCTTTAAAATAATAAGCACTTTACTTTCGAATTAGAACACCGACCTCGTTAATTAATGAGAAAATGCAAACAAACCTTAAACTTGTAGTTAAACCAAATCTATTGTTCTAATCAATTCCGAGTAACGATCCATTTTAATGGAGTGCCCCCTTTGTTAAATTCAGTTTGATATAATAGGGGAGTAAAATGGATTTCCCAAGTCCCGGTTTCGGAGATACTTTTTAAATTTTTCTGATTGGTGTGTTTCCTAATTAAACTTTACGTTGTTTCAAGTAATTCAGATATTATTTCATCGATTGTCAGCACTGGAAATAATCAATTTTCTTCAGATTCTTGGAAATCAATTTTTAATAGAAATCAATGAACTAGGCATTTTTGTTTTTGTGGTAGAATCTATTGTTTATAAACAGAATATATTGAATTGTGAGAATACAAACTGTAGTAAAATGTGTTGTTTTTACAAAATAGATATGAATATCCAAATACTATTCCTATAAAAACCTGTACATTTTTTTAAAACATATGTTTGCATTTTAAATTTCATAGAACAATACACTGAATAGGGCTACCGACCTAGTAGCGAGTTAGACCTCCTTTGGTTTTGATAACGCCTACCACACGACGAGGAATAGATTCAACAAGTTTCTGGAAAAGTTCGACGGAAATGATTTGCCAAATATTGGCTAAAGCTGACCATGATTCAGTAAGGTTCATTGCTTCTGTGTGATGGCCATTTACGCCTTGTTCAAAGACATTCCAAAGATGATCAATATGATTTATGTCTGGGTTCTAGGTGGCCAATTTATGAAATAAAAGTCAGAGGAATGCTAATCCAACCAGCCAGTAGCCACAACCGGGACTTGTAAAAGATATCTTGCTGGGAAACTCCATTACCGTGTGGATAGCAGAACAGCGAGCGTGGATGGAGGTGATCACTTAGCAACTCTACGCACCGAATTGCATTGAGGCAGGTTGGTATGCACACTAAAGATACCAAACAGTGCCATGAAAAAACATTCCAGACCATGATTGACCCCAATGATCTTGTACAGTTCTAACAGGGCATGCAGGAACCATGGCTTCATGGGCCTGACTCCACATTCTCAGCCTCTCATTGGCGTTAAGTAGACAAAATCGAGATTCATTATTCCATATTACTCGTCAGTCTCTGTACTCTCTTGCACAGGCAAGACGTGCAGCCGATGGGGAGCAATGAGCAATGGTATTCTCGTAGGTTGATGGCTTTCGAAACACATGCGATGAAGCAAACGTTGCATAGTCCGTTTACTGACTGTACGACTGGCACTGTCATTCAACTAGGTTGTAATTTCAGCTAATGTTTGGCTTCGCTGCTTGCGCACAATACGCCTAAACCGTTTCTAACCACGCACAGGCAAAGTTAATTCTCATTTGCAGTTTGACCGATATTTAGTTTTTGTCTACCATTCATATATTCTTGGTATACTCTTGACACTGTCGACCTTGAAAATCCTAGATGTCTGATGATTTTGGAGATTGAATGGACCATGCGTCGAGAACCTGCTATTTGCCCGCGTTCGAAGGCAATTTTCCCATACTGGCAATTCCAACAACAAATTCAGAACAACCAAAATTCCGGTCTATGTAAGCAGTTACTACAGCACCCTTACTTGCGCATAAATGATGTCCAACGCTACACAATTTGCATAGCTCTGGCTATTCCTAATCTAGTGGCACTACAGCCTATTTCATTATTATACATAAAGAGTCATATATTATACATTTATGCACCAAATATTTCCAAATACAAACTCATCTGCGTTTTAGCTAAGAGTGCATTTTTTTTCAAAAATATACTCAAAATTCGAAATTAGTAAATAAGCCAAATT
Source organism: Trichonephila inaurata madagascariensis (assembly GCA_019973955.1). Lineage (NCBI taxonomy): Eukaryota > Metazoa > Arthropoda > Arachnida > Araneae > Nephilidae > Trichonephila > Trichonephila inaurata. The sequence goes on along the minus strand of BMAV01000902.1, from coordinate 202,571 downwards.
GAGATAAAAATCCGGTATTTTTTAAAAGGTGTTGCCATGAATGCGAGACTGATATTAAAAGGGTGGAATATATTCTCCAATCAAATTCTGTAAAGTAATACACTAGACGCCAACGCGATAATAATCTTATATATATATATATATATATATAAAATTATCCTATGAGAAACTAATACATTTTCTGCATTCATTTGTTATCTTTTGCAATATCTCTGCTAGCTATACTTTCAGCAGCATATTTTTTTTCTGGTAAACGCGCGGGACGAGAAATTCATAAATGGTCCATAATCATCGACCTTTGTTTTTTGAAGTCGAGAAGGAAGAAACTCACTGTCAGATAATCACGTGCATCCAGACATCCCTGTAAGTGAATGTAAATTATACTAATTATCCACACACTTGAATTCATGTACAGTGAAGAATTTATGTGATATTTTTAAATTTTCTTTCAGAAATAAGGATTCAGTCAAATAATCCCAAAAGAACTAGAGATTAAAATCAGTTACACACAATCCTTATACAAGCCGACACTATTACTTTCAAAATTAAAAAAGTTCCAAAACTTCTTGACTTATACACCTAAATATACGATGCATGTATGATTGCTTAGAATACTATAATATTTTTCCATTGTTTTAACTGTTTTACTTTTGAATACAACGTGGAAATGTGGGCAATGTTTTACTGAAGAAAAAACTTACGTTTCCACACATACAATGCTGAATCGCTCGCTAATCAGCTACGATTTTTCAAAACTTGTTTGAAATAATATTCCAAGTTTTATGCATTTAGTATTTATAAAGAAAAATGTTTAAGGAAATATAGTGCAATAGTCTGACCTTTTTTTTTTCTTAGAAAGTGACTAACTTTGGAATATTATTTGTGACCGTCATTAAATAATGTAATAAATTTTATATAAATTCGACAATACTATATAACTCATTTATACATTAAAATCTATAGAATGTATCTGTAATTTCTCTCTTGTCTTAGCATTAAATGTATTTTATGTGGGTGGAAAATAAACGAACTGTCGATTTAACTTTAACAAAGAAAAAAAAAGGTCATCTCCGGAAAAGGTGTTTTTTTTTTTCTTTTTACCTTTCATTTAAACAACGCACGCCATTTAAGTTACCCGGACAATTCAATATTTCATCCTTTATACACATAGTAAACCAAAAAGTTAAGACTCTAAGGTACTTTATAGAAAGCGTCGAAAAGCAATAAAAAGATAACCAAAGGATTGGTAAAAAAAGGAAAATTTCTTAGGAGTTCAGAGTTAATCCCGCTTTTGTAAAAATTCGATCTATTTTATAAATCAGCTTTCTTTATACTACCCAATAAAGGGTTTATAATACGAATAAAAAGCCTTATTCTTTTTGGGAACATATTTAAGTTTTGTAACAAAATCTCAGAGCTCAAGCTAATTTTTTTCTCTTTTCAACGCTTAGATATTAAGCGAAGAGAAATATGTTTTTTTTTCTTGAAAAGATACTTTACTGAAAATCTTTTCTATTCACTATATCATTCCCAATATGCGTGAGGAACAAAACACGTTGGTGTACTATCTTCCTTTGAAAGAAGTGAAATAGAGTTTTCTAGAATTAAATCTCTCTTTCACGTAGAATTTTTTCACCTACGCCGAAGCTGCCTTGCATGTTTCATCTACGTTAGATGCAGATTCAATCTTGTTTGTTTTTAAAACCTTCTTTTGTTTTGTACGAAAAGAAGAAAAGAAGATAAACAAACAACTGTTTTATCCATTCCAAGATAATACAGAGGGATGGTCTAGAAACATTTGTCACGCCTCATCATTTTCTCTCACGAGACAATAGGAAGTGGAGAATAGCAATTTTCAAATCTCTGAATGAAATGTTTTCGATAAATTGTGTGTATTTTTCCGATTTTGTATCTTATTTTGTTTTTAGCAAAAATACTATTTACTAGTTTCTTCTTTTTTTTTTCGTGTGTTATTTGTAGTTTCTAAAAATGTTTTCTAGTTCAGCTGGTAATTTTCAAGAAGTATCGACAGAAAAAAGATTTATATAAAGTGAGATAGAATTCATTCCATTAAATCATACTAGGTACTTTTTTTAAAACTTATATTTAAACACGTAATTTTTTTAAAATTGAGTTCTTTCCGACATAGTTTACTCTTGAATATGTTGCTCATATATGAAAAATCTCATATTTTATTTATTTTTAAGCTATGATAATTTAAATTGAATAGTACGATCTCTAATTTGGATTTTTTTTAGACAAAAAAATAATCTTACAAAAGAAAAAAAAAACCGTAGCATGAAAGATTTTTTATATAATGTATTAAATTATCTTAAAATTTAAGAAGATAGTTATATTACATACGAAAGTCATATTAAATATTTTAATTACTGTTTAAAATATATTTTCCTCTCTAATAAATAATAAGTTTTTTATTTAATCTTATTTTACAAGAATACTAATCTGAACATTTTTTTTTATTAGATTACAAAATCTTGCGACTCATTGACAAAAAAGTTCGAGAAACAAAAACTTCATTTATAAGAATAATCTCTGTTGAAAATTTCTAAAAAACATTAGTATTTATAGGGCTTTTTAACTATGAAATTTTTAATTTTGTTTTTAGTTTTTAATTGATTAAATCTCTTCAATATTTCTATTTTGATTTCATAAATCTGCCAGTTTAGTATTCTAATATACCCTAATAATAACATTTACTTTATTTTAAAAGGGCATATTTTATTTTGAAATAAGTTTATTAAAAACTAATGTATTGAAAGAAGTATTTTTTAAATAATTACGAGGTGCAGGAGAAAATAAACTTTTACAAATTTAGCTCTTATTTCGGATAAATCATTTTTTTTTAAGAAAAACTTCTCATGTTCCACAAATTAACATGAGATTTACAAAATAAATTATCATAGAAAATTAGAAATAAAAGATAAAATATAAATTGAAACGGTAGATAGATTTTCATCATTCATTTAAAATAATTTTGTGTGTGTGTGTACTTTCGCGTTTATAATTCTTTCAGCTATTTCTAATAATTTCTCAAATTTACATATAAAAATAAATATATTAAAACAGATTTAAATTAGGTTTCTCATTTTGTTTGAAGCCACAGCTTTATAAATGAGACAAAGGGAGGGTTTGAAGTCCTGAATTGCAATTTATTTCTGTTAAAATATCATTTAAAACCATTGCACTAGTCACATTTTTGAGCTTGGGTACGATGAATCTTTATGTGAGGTAATTTCATTATTTAAAAATTACAGGTAAAATTAGGCGTATAACACGCATCTATAAGTTGAAGCTGCGATTTTTAATTTTTAGGTGTATTCAAGGATAACGCGCACCGCCTTTTTCAATTCCTCTTCTATTAGTTCACACTCTCTCTATATTTATATATTTATCTTGTTCAAATTTTCAATCGTTAATAAAGTACTTTCTAATCATCAAATAAAGTTCAAATAAAAATTTTTAAACTTGTAGTGCATGACACTTGATGTTAATACAGTTTTTTCAAATATTAGTTCATTAATTAAATTTTATTTTTTAATTTTAAATTTATTTTACATTAGTTCCATCGTAGCTACAATTAGCTGCAACAGATGGCGCCAGTATATTTTTTGACCAAGTAGGAATTACTTGTTTACGAAGGAACCTGAAATGTACGTGTGCAATTCTGTTTTGTTTGGAAGTCCTTTATAGGTAGTATTTGGAAAAAAAATTGTATACCTCTAGAACTAAAATGCTTTAAGTTCATTAGGTATGCCGTTCCTTTCAAATAAACAGTGTTCCTATCTATGAAGAAGTCATTTTTTTTAAAATCCAATTCCTTTTTTTTTATTTTTGATGCTATCATCTTTATATCCGGCGTATAAAGCAAAAACGTAAATTTCAATCCTATTTTTGGTGTTAAAAGTGCGCGTTATACCCCGGATTTTGAGGTAATTATAAGTAATGTAATTGGTATGTACCACATACAATATATACTCAATTCAACTAAACTGCATTCTCTTTTTACGTCATGAAGAAAAGATGTTATAACTCTCATGCTAAAAATCAGCAATTTAATTCGTTGACTGAAAGGAGTTTCTTAATATTCAAAAACTGTATGAATATTGTATTCATTAGGAGCAATATAACATCCTAAGTTAACTTGCAATCAAGGTGAATCTTACAATTAAATTAAAAGCAAGAGGGAAACATTTCTTAGTATACGATTTAATGCCCATTACATTACGTAGAACGCTCATCAGTTTTGCTGTTAACCCTTGACCAAAAATAAACGATATACTTAAAATCACATTTTTGAAGGGAGCTTTTTATTTATTCATATAGAACTGATTTTCGTCATTTTCACCTTCTGAAAATGGTTAGCCATATACACATTTCCTTACAACTAATAACTATTCAAATAAATTATTTACTCTAAAATGAGTGCTTTTAATAAAAGCTTAAAAACTTTGTGACTACTTTATCGAATATTAATTGTTTTTTGAGAAGGTCATTTGAAGTAATATAGCAAATGAATGTAAATTTTTAGCTGTGTTAACGTCAGGTTTTCACAAAAATAGTGATTTTGAACTTTCATTTAAGAAATTTATAGTTATTCTAGAGCTATATATAAAATAATTTGTTGGCTAACCAAAGTGAAATATCATGACCGAAATATTTAACAGACGTGAAATTGTCCATATGTTAAAATCTCAATAAGGCATGTAAATGATTAGCTATGAAAGTCATAATCAAATAATGCATAGTAGTAACACCACCTTTAAACTCTACACAAGGATGGAAAAGAAAATTGTTTTTACCTACACGAATTTTTTCCTCTATTTTGAAGAGAGTAGGTCCAGTATAATAAGCGGCACAAAAAATGGAGACTCAGTGTGTAACTTGAAAAAAGGGTGGGGTTGGCAACAACTGTTTTGGTGACGTCATTCCACGCACATCCTCCACTCATGTGGTCAATTTCACCTTAACCCTCAGCGTACAGCTCCTGCGATTTGAGAGGGGTATCACTTTCGTCCCCGATTACGGGTCACGTGAAAATCGCGGGCGAAGAATTTTTTCCCATTTTTCAATACTGATCCCGCTCTTTCTCCGTGTACGTTGAAAAACATCATTTGATGCTTATTTTCGCTGATAGATGGCACTAGAGGGCTCAGGAATTTCTTTTCACTTGCTCGATTCCCCAACTGATGAAAATGTGAATTGTAACATATTTAGATCAAGAAAACATTAAAAAAAAATTGCCCCGTATTTCACGACCGGAAAATATAAAGAGTTATCCGTACGCGGAGGGTTAATCGATGACGTCAGATGGGATTACTGCGTCATTGAGTGAAAACATGCAACTGCATTCTGCCGGTAAAATGTCGAATCAACATTAAAAACTCTTCTTGTAAAACTTAAGAAATCAGCCACGAAAACATTTCAAGTATTAACCAAGGCTTATGGATATGAAACTTTGTCTCGTACACATGTGTTTGGATGGCATAAGCGGATTTTCAGGGGGAATCGATAGTGTCGACGATGAAAAAGCTGGGTGCCCAAGATCAGCGATTACAGACCAAAATATTGACCAAAATTCGTGATATGAGGTCTTCATTCACATCAATGGCCAGATTGTAAATGAACACTACTACATTGAAGTACTAAAAAGAATTCGTGAAAAATTAGAAAAAAATGAAAAATAGGTCAGATTTGGGGAGTAATGGATATGTCTTGCACGAGGACAATGCATCCGCTCCCATGGTCCTATCTGCCAAGCAGTTTTTGACCAGTAAAGCATTATTGTGATGGGACATCCTTTTTATACACCTGTTAACGCCATGAGACTTTTTTTTTTTAGTTGCTACAGTTAAATCTGGCTAAAAGGGAACCCAATTTACCTCAATTGAAAGAGTTCAGGCAAAAATAGAAAATCTCCTAAAAGGCCCTCCAAAACCCTTGTTCCAAAAACTGTTACCAGCAATGGCAGCACCGAATGCAAAAAAGTGTGTATGATCAAAGAAACTACTTAGAAGATTATAACGTCACGGAGAACTAATTCTGTGAGCCCAATGATTTATTGGACCAGTCTCGTTTTATTTTTTTTATGTGTAACATCTTTCCTCTCGGTTGCTGGATATTTGTTGGGAGTGATTTCGTGAAAAAAGACGAATATGTATAACATGATGTGACGTAAGCGCGCGCTACTTGATTTGACCAATGAGAATGCGTGGCTGTGTGTTTTCGCTACCCTCGCATGGGGGTCCAATTCTAGTAGCCATCAAGCACTCGAGCGCTTGACTCGAAATCCGTTAGTTACGATATTAGGGGACATAAAATCGGCAGAATGCTTATTTGAAAATGAACAAGCAGTGATTTTGGTGGTCGTATACATTTCTTTCAATCAAACGGTTAAAAAAAATTAAACATTTCCTGCATTTTGTACATTGCCACTTCCCCTGATTTTGATTGGTGATTTTAACTCTAACTTCAGTTCGCCAAAAGCTGATCCAGTCATAGATTTTATGAATGATGAACTCAAGCTCGAAAAACACATATTAGAATGTTTCGACTGCTAACAGTGGTACTGTTATTGACGCTGTTTTTCAACGGTTTTTAAATACTTTGAAATCACAAGTATATGTGTCGTATTTTAGTTATCATAAGTCTATTGTCTCCGCTCTTTCCTAAATTGAACAAGAATAATTGTTTTTGATAAAATATTGCATTACTCCTTTTGTTAATTAAATACAATTTTCGTTAAAGATATAATTATTCGATAGAAAATTATTTCCAGTCATGCCCGATTTTCATAATTTTACAGGAAAAAAGTTAATATTGCTTATTTACCAAGATAACATGTCAGATGTTACGCATCATATACGACTACTGAAAGATTTTTTTTCTTGTATCACACTTCGTATACCCCACCGAAGAGCACACAAGTTAGTAAAAACACGTTCTTATATTTTACACAGAATAATTGTGGTTGATAGAGTTTATTGGATTACTCTCTGAAGAATTCTCAATTTATAGGCAAAATCAAGGAACAGTAAACAAATATGGGATCAGTGAATGTAGGGTGGACAGTTTTACCTACAGCAAAGACTGGTTCTAATATGAGATTGAAAAAAAATTATTTAAATATACACGAATGGAAGAGTAGGTTTAATTGAATTACGAACATCCTGTTCTTCCGAATAAAAGTTATGCAATTCACTCCCAGTGCCCCCATTTTTTACATAAATTACATATTGGTCGAAAAGAAAAGGCACAAAAAAAAGCAAATTTTTCTCTGATTAAGTAAATCCTTCACAAACACTATCAAGGTCATTTTATTGTATTCCACACTCTTCGGAAAAGTTTTTCTGATACCAGAACAAAGGAAAAATTGTATTTTGGCAGGACATATATATACGTCCGGGACACTCAACGCATCGGTTGAGCGAAACAGATATATAAGCCGATGCCAGTTAAGGGGTTAATCAAACTTTGACTTATTCATTTTCCGACACTTAATAAATGCATTATCATTTCGATTCTTATTTATGTGCATGTATTTTTGAATTTTTGCTAAATCTGTACTTACTTAGCATATCCTACGTTAAAGAACAAAGCATATGAATTATTATGAGTGATACTAAAATTGCAAATACTCTGAAGATAATTTTATTATATTCCAAAATCTTCGGAATAGTTTTACTGATAGTCATGCTAAGAAAACAATTGTATTTCAGAAGATAGATACATTCAACGTCCGAGACACATAACGCATTGGTTGAGTGAGACGGATATATAAACCGGAAACAGTTCAGGGGTTAAAGAAGTAGAGAAAAAATAATCACAGACTTGCATCAAGAAACATAATTAATTTAATATAAGTGAGAGTTTGAAACTTTAAGAATTAAATTTAAAATCATGACACCTAAGTTAAATCTGCAATAGTGAATGAGGATTTATTTTTTCTTTAGAGATATGTACATTTTATATCTCGTCTCACAACTTTAATCTTTTCTCTCAATTCCATTTGCGAAATATATTAATCTTATAACTGCATAGCACACAGTAAACTTTTATTCTTATCAATAAAAATGTAAAAGCAAATATACTCGCTAAAAATGTACTGATACAAGAATTAATAGTGATTTCAATTAATTACCTAACTAAGCTTAAGATTTATAAATTATGATATTCAAAAAGGAAATAATATGAGATATGTGTAGAAATGTATCACAAACTTAGATTTATTGAAGTAAACATGTAAATAAATATTGTACACTGTTAATTTCACTTATTTCTTAGATTTAACTTTTGAGATAAAAGACAAAAATTAGAGCCGTATGGAAGTTTCAGAATATTAGTAGAAAATATATTTATTTATTTATATTGGGGATTATATTCTAAAACCAACGCTTAGTTATATTTTATGAAGGAAACATCTTTGTTCTAATCTTTTCTAATTGGCTCATTTTTTAAAAAAATATTTATCTTTTAAAACTTGAAAATGTATGTGTTATTTATTAATCTCATTATTTTGTATTGTATGTGATAACGTTACATATATCTCTTTCGATTTTAAGAGAATTGTAATAATTGCGATTTTTGTAGTGACTACATAGAAGACGTTTCCACATAAAAACACTCTTATTATTGTTTTGTTTCAGAACAAAAACAAGCTTCTCCAAAAAATACGCTGTGCATATGTTTACTTTTTCGAACAATTCTGAGAAATAACGATGCAGTGTTTAAAGTATCCGACTACGTTTGGAACCGTAATTTTAAAAAAGCTTATTAATGGATAATTTTAATGATATTTAGTGTCACTTAGATTAGACTACATGTATAAAATTGTTTTAAGGACATTATGACAAAAAAAAAATATTTAAATACAATATTTTGGCAAAATTTAACATAGAATAATCTTTTTTCCAAATGTTCTCCTTTTGTGAAAAATGCTTCTATTATAATAATATTTTGCCTGTATATATCTCAAACCTCTTTACAGAGGCTCAACTATGATTTTTGAAACATTCACATTATTTTCAGAGTTACAACCCATTGAAACAATTATCGGCGTTTTTTTCTTAAAATTGCTCCCCTCGGTTGTCGTAAAATATAGATAAACCCACTTCTAAAATATATATATTTCAAAAATTCTAGTTGAGCCTCTAGAAAGGTCTGAGCTATATACAGGCAAAATATTATTATAATTGAAGCATTTTTCACAAAAGGAGAACATTTTGAAGAAAAATTGTTCAAAGTTAATTTTTTGCCAAAATTTTGTATTTAAATAATTTTTTTGTCAACATGTCCTTAAAACAATTGTATACATGTATTTTAATCTATGTGACACTAACTATCATGAAAATTATCCATTTATGCGCTTTTGCAAAAGCGCGGTTCCGAACGCGCGTACTCGGATACCTTAATTAAAAGTCATTGTTAAGAAAGATTAAAGATGTATCACAAGGAGGCTACCTTTGTGAGAATTGCTATTTTATATTTTGTTTCTGAAATAGTTATTTTATCCTTATGTTTCTCCCAATACCTTTATTTGTTCCGCATGTGAATTGTAGATATACGAGTTCCACTCTTCATAATGAAACTAAGTAACATATTGTAATCAAGCTGTTTATTTCAATTAATGTTTAAAAGGACAGGCGGTGGTTATAACTCAAACAAATTGCCTCTTTAGATTCTTATCTTTTTATCTAAATTAAAAGCAAAAATCCTTAGTTCATAAAGCCGTGAAAGAATCTACAGCTTCCACACTTTCTTTTTGATTACTGGTCATTAAAGAGCATTTCTTTGCAAAAGAGTTTAAAAATATCACGATGCCTTTTAAAAGAAGGAAAATGAGTTTTCTCGAGAAATACATGTCCTTTTCTTGCAATCTGTACTATTTTACGAGCAACGTACAATATTGTCATTATTAATTATTTGGTTATCATGTCCGAAAAATTTTTTTAAAAAAATTTAAAAGAAAAATATAATTATTATCCGCCTTGCTTATTATCTTACATATACTTATTATTCGTAAATATCCGTCTCACTCAACTAATGCGTTAAGTACCCCGAACGTATATATACGTCTTACCGAAATACAATTCCTTCTCTGAGCTGCTATCAATAGCATTATTCGAAAGGCTTTAGTAAGCAGTGAAAATACCTTGAACGCGTTTACGAAGGTTTTATTTAAGAGACAAATATGCTTATTTATCTCTTAAATAAAATAACTCGTTCCCCAGTACCATCGTTTTTCACCGCATGTGAAAAACGATGGTACTGGGGAACGAGTCGAGTATATATATCGGCGGTAAAGTGATTAAACGCATTCGGCAGTTCCAGTTCGAATACACATGCGGCGCGGTATCCTATTGGTAATGATCACAAAGTCGTGGATGGCATGGCATGAATTCCAGCCCCACTAACACTGAAGACCCGCCATGTAGAATAGGTGAAGCACATTAAATCTGTTAAGGCTCAAAGTCCTCCCGTAGGCGTGCGGTGGTAGTTCGCAGAGGGGTGTCAACTGAGCTGCTGTCCTTGTCATGTGGTCATGGTTCAAAATTTCGAAGTTCGTCACTAATAGCTATTTGTGTAGCTTTAAAGTGTGGCGTTACTTATTACTCACTAAATAGATAGAGATGAGGACGTAGTGGCCGGGAGGTCATGGCCTGAAATTTGAGGCTGGAGTTATCAGGATGCGGGTTAGAATTATGGTGACTGATGGTGAAGACTCACCGTGTTTATTGCATTAAATCGGTCAAAGCTCAAAGTCCTCCCTTTTGCATGGTGGGGTTATTAGAAGAGTAAGGTACCAGTTTAGGTGCATTCCTCGGTCAATAACCCTCTTGTCATTTTTAAAGTGTAACTTTAAGAAATACACACTCGTTTGAATATCGACTTCGTCAAGTATCTCTGTACTGATATTATATCAAAATATTATTGGCTGTTGCTGTGCATTTTTATGCTCATTTTTATACAGATTAAATTTCCAAAATTTCTTGTTATTGCCTGTCCCACTTGATCGACAGAAACATCTAGATGAGGTTCAAGATCCCATGTGTTTTTGAACAATGAAGCATGACTTGAGGACATCTGGCTCTTATTGTAACCAATACAAGCCAAGATTTATGCAGGAGCGGCTTTGGTCACATTGCAATTTGGATAAGGAGAGTAAATTTTAAGACATGCCACGTGCCGTTGAGTTCGAGTATGTCTGCTGCGAAATCTAGTAAGAAACGTTTCATCTCGCCTTCTGCTTGTCTCAATAAAAGCAGCACCAGGACAATTTCCATCATGCTTGTCACGTATGGGGGTTTGCCTCGACGAGGAACTATCTTGCTTGACCCGAGTAGTAATTTGTGAAAATGTAAGACAGCCGTCATAGGTAGAATCCTTATGTATGTCCCCTAGGGCCAGAGCATCTGCAATATCATTCTGGATGCCCTCTGAAAAATCACTCAAGCAATTAAAAAAAGCTGATAAATACTCATCGTTAAATCACAGTACCTCCATTCAGAGAGGTGCTATGAATAGATAGATAGATTGATTGATTCTTGATTTTTTTGGCGCAAGAGCCAAGTTTGACTATACTGCGCCACGCATTCGTTAGTATATTAAAATTTTTAAAAAAATATAAACACACAATAAATATATATATAAATATAAAAATGCATTTTAAAATGTCAGAAGAAAAATATAAAATTGAACAATGTTTTTAAAAATGCATAAATGTAAAAATTTATACATATCTCTTTTTTTAAAAAAGAAAATCCAATGGTACAATACAATCCTTAAGGAAATTATATTTCATGCAAAACATGAATTGAGCGTTAAAAGGCAAAAAGATTTGGATGGGGAGTTTCTCCAACCAAATCAGTCAACGTTAAAAGATTGGTTTTAAAAAAGGTGTTTCTCTCTTAGATGAATAATTTGGACATTCTATTAAAATGTGTAAAATGGAAAGGTCACATTGACAAAAGTCGCATACTGGGGGACTCTCTCCTAGCAGCAAATGTCTATGAGTTAGACGAGTGTGTCCGATACGAAGTTCGAGTTAAGCGGACATCTTGTCTTCGTAATGGTACCGCTGCCCAATGAGCAGCAGAAGGGTGAATGCTATGTAGTTGATGCTGAATAGAGCTGTCACTGAATATCCAAATATCCGTATTGACTCTCTTAGTAATGCAGAAATTCAAAGCCTCATCAATAGCATATGCATAGCATAGAATAAATGAACAGAATTTGTGAATTTCTTTCTGCTCCTTACATACAAAGACTAACTATTTAATTTATAAAATTGAGACATTTTTGCAATCAAGAAGAACTTGATTGCCACCGCAACTCATAAATTCAAGACTTTGAATTACAGAAAAGTAATCGATTTTTCTAAAAAAGAAATCTATTATAAATATCTTTATAAATAATATTCGGAAAATTTCGAGAACAGCAATAAATCACCATGCTAAGATAAAGGAAGTATTAAGATAAAGAAAATCAATATGTTCAACATACTCAATCACTTAACTTAAAACTGCTTTTCAACCTCTTTGGGTGTAATATCTCCTCAGTTGATAAGTTAACATTTCATTGTTCTCAAATTAAGCTGTAAAGTTTATTTTCATTAATTATTGTTCTCACGTATATTTGAAGTATTTACTTTTGCTATTAACTCCACCGCATTTATTTACATTTTATATGTTAATCCTTACTGCTAATGCTACATAAAATGTAACGATAAAACATCCTTTCATTCTAAAGAAATCTGGAACTAAAAGAGTGAATTTGAGAAATATATATATATATATATAAATTACAGATATAATAGTATTATTTTCAATGAAGCTATTGTAGTAAAATTTTGTAAGTATTTTTAATCAATTCTTTTTCCCTATTTTTTTTTATTTGATAGATTTCTATAGTTCCTTCCCTATAATTTTAACTGTATGTCCTAATATAAAGAGATTCAGGAACAAAGCTTGAACAGTTACAAGTGTTAAGACCTGTAATATCATTATTTTTATTTTTCTATTGTTTTATAACATCAGGACTTAAAAGAATTCATTAATTACATATTATGTCGTCACAAAAATTCGTCAAATGATAAGACGTCACCACTGCAAAAAAAAAACACCTGCAAATGCTTTTATTGTTATTACTGTCTTCGAACATGTGCAAGAATTGTTTTCCACTATTGGCTCCATATCGCGTCATTTGGCAATGTTTTTTACAATACGTAAGTACCAAGTATTTTCTCTAGATCAAAATAAATGTTTCCAAAATGTGATGAGTAAGAAATATCGCCTTGTCATATGTTTGAAAATTACATTGAAAATTTAAAAAAAAAAAAAGAAAACTATTTTAAACCTGTACAACTCAAAACCTTCAGCCAAACTTAACAAAATTAAACTAATTAATTTTATGACGCAAAATATTAATCAAAATCTGCTTTCATATAGAGAAAAATACTCGTATTTGTTGGAATTTCACTGTTTTAACTAAATTCTAAAGTTCATTTGTTAATTATTCAGTTGCGACGATCTGCGGTACACATCAATGTTATTTTCATCCAAGCACTGCATAAACTTCAATCGTTCATTACTTTCGAAAAAAAATTATCTATAATAAATAAAACAATGCAACTAATTCATACTCAATTTTTAATGTTAAAAAATGGTAAGTTATTCGAAAATGCATTTAGCCTTAAAAATATTTGTTTCAGTTATTGAAAGAAAGAAATGTAACATAATAACATCATTGTCCATTCTTTTAGAAATACAACTAAAATAAAAGAATACGTTGCATTCAACAATTTGAAACATGAGAATTAAACACCCACTTATTAAGAGCGTATGGATTTATATTTAAAAAGTAATTAAAACTTCAAATTACGATAATATGAACAGAAGTGAATATCATACATCATTCGAAATTAATCCGATTTTCATTTCCAAGCAACTTTTTAGAAAAATTCAACTTATTAGTTTGTATTCTATCATGCATAAATGCGAAATTAATTTTATATCTGTTTCAGAATTATTTATTTTATTAATAATAAATTGATGCTTCGAGAACCTCTAAATGAGTGCTTATCTATGAAGTAGAATTAATTAATGAATTTTTTCTTAAGCATTACTATTTCACGTTGCAATGATTTTAATATGTTTTGAAGTGATAAAGTTTGGAATAATATTTAATAGAGAGAAAATACTCAGAATATTAACGATAACACATTTTATGTGGATTGGTACATATTTAAGGGGCCGTTTTTTATGCATATTTAAAGTGAATTATACACTAATTCTGTAAAAAATGAATTATTTGATATGAATTAATTTTTCAAGAGGAAAAAAATAAGCTACTATAATTTGACTAGACGAAAGAAAGAAATTTAATTATGTTTTAAAAGTGTCGAAAATCGTAGAAAAGAATATAATTGTTGAATATTTTTAAAAGTATGTATTTATATACTAAGAAATAAATATAAATAGAATAATAAATGAGAAAATATAAGAAATATGAAAATTATTTGAATTATTTTTTATTTCTGTGTATGTATATTATTTTTATAATGAACAAATAATTTTAAAATTTACGCTGAATTAACTTATCTTTCATTCAGTTAGAAATTTCACTTTCACTCATTCGTACTTAGATGCTTCCATAATAACCTAACGGACCACAAAATTTATTGGTTTTTAATTTACGCCAATCAATTTATTTTTAAGATGTAATGTTGTGAAGTATTTCCCAGTGGTTATACCTTACTCTTAAGCTATCTTCGTGACCTAAAGGTGTGGGTTTTAATGAAGATCCAGGCGTTGCAATGGTCTTAAAAGGTCTTTATTAAGATCTTATCTTAAACATTAACAATGATAATATTTATATTATAACTTAGCGGATATGAGGTGAGAAAACACACAATACGTATTACCATATAAGCGCGATCTTATCCACTATATTTAACTTTCCCGTCTGTTCCTAGTCTGTTTATATCACAGTTACTAATAGATACTAGAATGATCCTACCTTAATCTCTTGTTTAATCACAATCATCTCGGATCATCAATATCTTTAGATTATCTCGCGTGGAATTGGATCCACCTTGACTTGATCGTAATGTCATGGATAGCTCCACACTCAACGACGGCTTTCTTCTCTTCCTTTAGTTCACGCACTTAACCAGACTAGCATAATCACTTCCCAATAGGTCATACGCTTACGTTAAACTTCTACTATCTAAAAGGTTTCTAATTTGCATGTTGACGTTTCGCTTCTGGATTTGGTTGAGGAGAATTTGCCTTTTTCGGCCCCAAAGAGCCCAAGAGGAGATTTCAGTAAAAAACGCGATGAGCCCGTCACAATCCCCTCCAAGAAGCAAAACGTGTCATGGTCAAATTGCAAGGATAACACTTGAGATGGCACACTCCCTCTTCCAACTTCCATACCACTGTAATGAAAAAAATTTAAGGCCACAACAGATTTAACATCTATCAGATCTTTTACGTGATAGGTTTAAATGCCATCAGGATTCAAAACCACGAATCGCAAAGGAATATCATCACTAAGATTAAATTTGCTTAATTAGTTATCGCTTATTCGATCCTCATCCCTAAATTGCTTCTTAATTTATTAAGATCCATTCTTATTCTTTGAATTTATGAAATATTCATTTAATTTTTTTCGTCAATTAACAGTTATTTTTTATTTTTTCATATATCTGCATCAATTTTAAACTAATTCCTAATTTTTTTCCTTTAACTCGCCCTTTCTCCCCCCCCCCTACAGGATATAACAGGATTACTGGGACAAACTTTACAGGGTGGTAGGGGACATCACAAGAATTCATATTTGCATAGCATTTCATGGTCAGAAATGTCTTCGTTAAGTACTATTGTAACGTGTCTATCCGCATTCATTTAAAAACTAATCCTCTTGGGAAATATTGGGTCTTTAAAAACTATTATAGTATATAAAGCTTTCTCCTGAAGAAGAAGATGTGACCATGCAAATTAAGACTAGTATATAAAGTTTAAACTTTCAGGTTAAAGAAGTGAGATATAGGTTAGACTGCTAACGGAGAGCAGTGATTAATTAAACTTGAAATTGATTCATGGATTTTTTTACCTAATTAGTGTAATATTAAAGGCGACGATTTGTCAACTAGGAATTAAAGTTGATTGGATAGCTAAGAATTAGAAACTACTGCCTAGACATAAGTGGTCTGATTATTTAAAGTCTTCTCGTATCTCGCATACCTCGTTAATTGCTCACCATATTTGATATTTGGAAGCATCTCTTAAACTTGGTTAATTGAATTCATGTTGCTCTTATCTGAGAATAAATTTTACTTTTTTTTTAATATGGCTAATTTTCCTTCCGAAGCTCCAACACCATCAATGGTCGCATCGGGTGGAACTTTACACTATGATGTGTTATTCACATTGAAGGAAACAGACCGGTATTACCGCAATCATTTGAGCTATCATCCCCTAAAGAGCAGTATGGAATTTTTTACGAAATTGAGTTGACAGATATGCACTTAATTTCCGGATTTGCAGAAGGAAATACAAGAGCAGTAGAAAGATTGTACCACGAAAGGTACCCTCAGAGATGCACCTGACAGCCGGATGTTACAATTTGTGTGAATATGGATCATTACGAGGTAGTAGACATAGTAAGGGTAAGACAAGAGTGGCTCGAACTCGCAGCAAGATCCAACATTGACCAATAGATACTTCAAAAGATCTCAGTCTTGTGTCTTCCTTGTACCTGTAAAACTACTTTCTCATGACGTTTCTGACCAAGGGTTTCTGTGCAAATCTTAATCTTTGTGATGTCCCTTACCTGCCCTTAAAATTTATCCCAAAAATCTTGAGGCACCCTGTATATATGTATGTGTAACTTAATACATATTTATATATGTAGAAAGAGAGTAGAGCAGTGTTTCTCAAACTGTGGGGCACGCCCCCTAGGGGGGCGCAATAACTCTACAAGGGGGATCGAGCACATCGGAAAGGCGAAAATAAAATATTATTTAAAAAAATTATCAATTTACTAAAAGGAAGCCAAACAAAATGTATTCTGACATAATAAAAAATACACATTTCCTTTGATATAGTACACTTATAACTGTACCTCAGTAGGATGCAATATATTTAAAACTAAGTTAAGAACAAGTTTAATATTTACTAGTGATTTTTCAATGGGCTTATCATGCACAAAATTTAATACTTATCTTGATACTTTGTAAGGTTTAAAATTAGGGTCGTATTGTAGCTTTATAGCGTCAGAGTATTACACATTATTGCTGCATTCAACACATTGTTATTGTATTGTAAAGGGGGGGGCGATGAAAATTCTGATTGAAAAATGGGTCGCGAATATAGAAAGTTTGAGAAGCACTGGAGTAGAGAGGAAAGATAGCAGGTTACTAGAGAAAAAGTATAATTCCTATTTAATGTGTGTAGTAAGATTAAAAAATTTCTTTTCATTATGAAAAGTGGAAGAAACATAAATATGAAATGATGAAAAAAGTGAAAAACAAACAGTCGACTTTAAAAAAAAAATAGTTCTTTTTTTTTAAAATTAATTTACTAAAGAAATGTTTACGTTGTGATATTTAAATGTCAAATGCAGAGAATTTATAAGGAAACAACGATCAATTTGGAAAACACAAAACAATTACTTTGTTGCTTTTTTTATCGAAAAAAATAATTAACCGTAAAAAGCAATGGAATGTTTAATGTTGCTTGTGATCTGAACAAAAATTTTCAGAAACTTTTATGCGGATAAAATCATTAAAGAAATTCACTTTTCCGTGACCACCTGAAGTACGTAAAAAAATTAAATCTTTTGAATGCCTTTTTTTAAAAATTTTTATCTTTTATTTTTTCTTTAACTAACAAAGACATGTTACATTCAGAGACTAGAAATAAAAAAGGTGCACGAGTGATAATGCACGGGTGGCTATAACAAGGTTGGAGAAGTATCAAAAAATTTCTCAAAAGAAATAAACAATCACATAATAATAATAGGATCGTACAAAAATTGCCAAAAACGTCAAATTAAAAGCTTTTTTTTAGCACATTTACTGGTTTGTCCGTACACCGTACGGGCTACTGAAAGTTAACCAGAGCTAGTTTTCCTATACGCTGTGCAAATACTGATATTTCCTTCTTTCTATCTTTGATTCGCACATATTTCTAATTCTTATAGTGAGATTGTTGGGGATAGTGAGTTTGTTAGAGATATAATTTGTGTGTTTATGACACTGAAATGCTTCTCATCTGGGATTTTATTGGTGGTGAAGGTGGGAATTTTCATTGAACGCAGGGATTTATATTCTTGAAAATATTCGGTAAATAACAGAGAAAAGTAAGGCAAAGGGTAATATGTTGCATGAAAAAAATGAAAAGGGAAAGATAATCCAAAAAAGCTAATATTATATTTGCATTGCATGTAATGTATCTCTGGATTGCAATTACACACCATGCTTCAAACTGTGTGTGTGTATATATATATATATGCAGACTCACACAATATTCTTAACCATTTGATAAGATCGTACGAACATATATATGAATTTTTTTTTTTTTAAAAAAAAAATACTTTTAAATATATGAAACATTCTTCACAGCATGAAGAGTGTACTTATAAAAATCAAACATTTATGGGATTTTGTTTTGTACAATTATAAAATAAATAATTATTTAATAAATTGTGAATAGTAAATAATTTATTAAGATATCCGACTACCCTAAAACCATGATTTTTTTCAAAAATTGACAAAGTTATTTTACGATTTTACTTAATAGACCATCTTATTAGCTTAATGAAAAATACCAAACTTTTTATTTTCCATTCACTAGAACAAAAACTACAAATGTTTTAATAAAAGAAAATGCCATAACTTTACACAAGATTCCAAACATTAAAATGCGTCTTACTCGAAATGTGCTTTTTTCGAAAAACTCAAACGGGGACAGTGATTGCTCAAAAAGTTTTGAAAATAATTTGCTTAAATTTTTTGTGAATGTTTTGTATAACAGCAGAAGTGTTTTGACCTTCAGATTTATCAATCCCTGTTTTATTTCAAAATTTACAGTCCTTTATGTGAGTATAATCACTGTCTTTTTAAGCAATTTCATATACTCACTAAGATAAAGTGCTCTAGTTTTTGTAAAAATTAAAATATCTCTTATCCTGAAGGTCATTTCAAACATGAATAACAAAGTAGTACATTAAAATTGAAAAAAATTGAGAATTTGTTCAAAATTTTTTGTATAGAGCGGGACACATTTATGTAATTGTTTGTACATTTCCACCACTTTTTTTCCCTTTCAATAATAATAATATTTTTTTCTGTTTTTCATCTTTCGTTTTTTTCCTTAAAATACACTAAAGAAATCTAAGGATCACAAAAAAAACCCCATATGTCCATTTTTTCAAAAAAAAAAAAAAAAAATTGTCGCAAGTAGTCGGATACCTTAAATAATAAATATTCTAGAGAAATTTGAAGAGTTAGGTTGCTTCATGAGGTTGAAAGTACATTTCTTTCACTCACATGCAGATATTTTCTTCCAAAAATCCAGGATTAGTTAGTGAAGAACGTAAGGAAAGATTCCACCAAGATAATCAAATATATGAATTGCAAATATCTTGGAAGATGTTACAGTAACATGCTGGTCGACTTTTTTTGGATGTTAAGTAATCCGACTACGTTCGGAATCGTGATTTTGCAAAAGCGTATAAATGGATAATATTTATTATATTTAGTGACACTTAGATTAGAAAATGTATATAAAATTGTTTAAAGAATAGTATTACAATAAAAATTTCAGTACAATATTTTGACAAAAAATGAACATAGAATGACCCATTTTCAAAATATTCTCTTTTTGCGAAAAATGAATCTATTATAATAATATTTTGCCTGCATATAGCTCAAACCTCTGTACAGAGGCTCAACTAGAATTTTTGAAATATCTAACTTAGAAGTGGGTTTATCCATGTTTTACGACAACCAGAGGGGAGAAATTTTAAGAAAAAAAACGCCGATAATTATTTTAATTGGTTGTAACTCTGAAAATTATGTGTATTTTTCAAATATTATAGTTGAGCCTCTGTACAGAGGTCTCAGCTATTTGCAGGTAAAATATTATTATATAATAGAAGCAGTTTTCACAAAAGGAGAATTTTTTGAAAAAAAAAGATTATGCTAAGTTAATTTTTTACCGAAATATTGTATTTAAATAATTTTTTTTTGTCAAAATGTCCTTAAAACAACTTTATACGTGTATTCTAATCTAAGTGACACTAAATATCATGAAAATTATCCATTTATGCGCTTTTTTAAAATCATGGTTCCGAACGTAGTCGGATACCTTAATACGAGATAGTCCTGAGATTAAACATAAAAGAAGAATGACAAAAGAATTTTAAATGGAAAAAGGGAACGTACCAAAGTAGAAACCTTATGGATCTGAACATACGCGAGTTTCAAATCTCGTGGATTTGTCTTTTATTTGAACGCTACGGAACTCGATTACTCACTCCCCATTTCCGTTGTTTGTAATGTGATTGAAGAAATGTCGATCTTTCCAGGCAAAAAAAAAATTAGGATGATGAAGTTCAAGAACTAGTGGATTAACACAAGCATGGTCTATCAATTGAGGATCTCATAAAAATGCATGGTCAAGAGCAAAACATTGAAGAACAGGAATCTTTAGACTCAGTTCAAAACGAACGATCGAATGACGGTTTGGAGTTCGAGAGTTTAGTTGAAAATAGGTTAGAAATTTTTGAAAATATAGATACCAACAAAAAGAGTGTGTTTTCCACGAAATAAGGATTAAAAAAGTATTAGCATGCTAAGAGGGAATTTTTCAATTAGAAAAAATTGTGCCAGAAGACTTCTTTGATAGATTTTATGAAATCTGCATCAAAATAACTTCGGTTTGCGATTTTGTATTTGTGTTATGTAAAACTTCGTTGAACATTTTTTTTTCTAAATTATTATTTTCTTTAGTCTCCAAACTCAACTCAAAATAATTATGTGGATTTATATGCGAAATTATATACCCCTACTTAAAGTGAATTAAAAAAAAACAAAACAAAAAACTTACGTGGTTATCAATCAGTTCCATCTATTGCGTAAGTTGTTCGAGGTATCACTATATATTTAACAGAATAATATTCATATCTTTTGTATCCTATGTACCATACCTTAAAAGGCATAGAAATAACATCAAGAAAACTTCATTACTTAATTAAACATTAACTATTTTGCTAAAAATGAACTTAAACTCACTTGAATATATAAGTTAATTATTTACACACCGAAATTTAAGTTCAAATTCAACTTAAAATATAAATTAAAGTTGAAAGTTACTAAAATCATTAATTTTTTTATTACATAATTATTTGACATATGAGTTCATTATTTTCGAAAAAGAGGGAAAAAATATTCAACTTGCTTCGGAAAACAGTAATTATGAATGTCCTTATTAAAATTTCCGCATTTAATGCCCGGCGTAGTTATAAATAGCTCAGTTTTGCAACAAGTGCCTTTCCACGAGTCCGTCGGAGTTTCAGATTTAATTAACTTAATTGCTCATTCTGGATGCCATCCAGGGAATAATCATCCGACCGAGATTTTCCATTGCACAATTTGAGCATCCTTCAAAGCTTGCCACGTGTGTTCATATACATCATTTTCGTGTATTCTAACGGGAACCATTCCGGCATTCACTAATTTAATCTGCCTTTTGATGGCTTTTGCTAGATGTTTCCTGGGTTTTTTTTATGTTGTGTTTTCATTAGAAACAACACGGAATAAATCTGCAATTTAATAATCTTTCATGTAACTAATGTTGTAGCAAGTCGTTTGTAAAAATGATTGGAAGAAACCGTTATGAAGCATTTCTAAAAATAAAATATTAACCTAGAAGAAAATATATTTATGGTAATATAATTTCATAAGAATGGAAAATTGTGATAATTTTAAATCCTTTAATAACTGCAAGTTCGGCAGTAATTTATAAAGAAGTATACAGTTTAAATGCTCTATAAATCAAGAACAGTATATGACAGCGTTTCTCAAACTGTAAGGTACGTCCCCCTAAGGGGGTGCCAACTTTGAGAGGGGGACTCGAGCCTATTGAAAAGTCGAAAACAAAAGATTATGTAAAAAATTAATAATTTACGGAAAGTAATTGAATGAAATACATTCTGACATAATAAAAAAGAAATACATATTTACACTGATATAATACACTTATAAATGTATCAGTACTGCACAATGTATTTTATAATTAGCTTAGCAATACTAAGTTAAGAACAAGTTTAATAATTACCATTGACCACATGGGCTTGTCAATTTTAAAATTTTCTAAAAACATTAGCACTTATCCTGATAATTTGCCGGTTTGTATTTAATCCCTTTCCTGATCATTAAACGATACGTGATTCACTCCCCAATGCCACCGTTTTCCACGTAGACGTGTGTGTGTGATATATTAGAGCAAGAAGAAAAGGAGTAATCGCACACACTGTCAAGGTCTCTTTTATTGCATTCCAAATCACTCGAAATAATTTTATGAATACCAGTGCACAGAAAAGATTGTACTACTGAAAGACGTATATATACGTCCTGGGAAATTAACGCTTCTGCTGAGTGATACGTTTATATACGCTCATGACACTTAATAGGTTGAAGTAGTATGGTAGCTTTAGCGTCAAAGAAAAGTATTATTGAATTAAACACATTGTTACAGTATGGAGGGGGAGCGATGAAAACTATGATTGATTATTGAGTGGCAAATATTGAAAGTTTGATAAGCACTGGTATGATATTATGTACTAACTGTAACAAAATTGTGTGAGGTTATTTTAAGTTTTGTTAAATACAGTCACACAGATGTTCCCTGTGCGAACCCTTAGTCACAAGGTGCAAACTGAGCCGGTAATCTCCTTGCACCCAAACGCGTATTAATATCTACTTTTACTGAAACACTTGTAGTTTTTGTTCTAGTGAAGGGAAAATAATAAAATTGGTAGTTTTTTAAAGCTAATAAAATGACCTATAAAATAAAATCATAAAATAAATTTGTCAATTTTTGGCAAAAATCACGATTTTAGGATAGTCGGATATCTTAAGGCAGTGTTCCCCAACCTTTTTATCGCTGAGGACTGATCAACGTTTGTTAATTTTACCGCGGCCCACTGAGGGGGAGGACGTTGATTGTTTATATTTTAGACTGTTTTGATTTAGTACTTTTAATTTAATTGTATTTATATAATCGTGATTTTTGAATAAAATATAACTACACCAGAAAATAAATATAAAGTGATTTAACAAGGAATATAAAGTGATTTTCATAAAAAGTAGCCCAAACCCAAGAAAAATATACCACAGTAAATAAAAGGGAAATAATTTAATGTTTTTTATGCAGACCGGTAGTATTTGATCCACGGACCGGTACTGGTTGGAGACCACTGCCTTAAGGTACTTGGGTTGTGTGTGTGTGTGACTGAGTTCCCTGCGCGATCACTTCAGTTCCAAAATTTTTTTTATGAACAGACTATATTTTTCGACTGTGAACGACTTAGTAGTTTTGATTGCTGTTTGGTACTACTTATTGGGGTTTATAAATGTAAATGAACAGAATATAAAGAAAGAAATAGGCATATGTGCGATCTTTATTGAATGACGTTGAAGCTGATCAAGCAAGGGAAGAACCTACTCAAATAATGCATATTAATCATAATAGCGAAAGAAAACTTATGAAATGCGATCAATATGAAACGTTTGAGCTGAACAGAAAAATTTTTCAAATGCTTCCTAAAGAACTCCACCAAGAAAAATATAAAGCCTAAGTGTACTGCATTTCGCCCAGTCAAAAACACACAAGCAAGAAAAAGTTCAACATGCTATTTGTAGATCATCAAAGAACAATAAAACTACAATAATTTGAACCAAATATGACAATTTTGCCAACAAATATCATTCCTCTTTAATGTTAGCAAAAAGTATCTGTGATTTGTGTCTTTTTTTTTAAATCCCAAATATTTTATTCAGTTTAATTGGATTTTTTCTCAAATTATCAAAGAAAAATTGAAAAGTCTTAAAAGTTGTTAACTAAAAGTAAATATACTTTATCTTAATTAAATTATTAACTGGAATTAGAATTTTATAGTGTACAGTAAAAAAAAGTTATAAAAAAAGGATATAGGGCTGACTGACAGAGTCACCCCAAGTGACCACTAACATTAGTATCGAGTGTATGTCTCCTCCCGCGTTAAAAAGAAGCATGTCTTCTAACAGGGGATTGCAATCTCGGACCAAAAACTCAATACCCATATTCGGTATTTTTTAGATCTTAATACCGGGATTCTACCGATAGTAGAAATTTTTAAAAAAGAAAGAAAACACAGTTTTTTTCTTTTGCCAATTTTATTAGAGAGCGTAAATATCGCAAAAAAATAATTTGTAACTTATAAATTATAACAGTACATAAAGAATCACAAAAATAGTAAAGAAACAACTTATTTATTTAAATCGCAAAAAGCCTTTGTCGCGGAGGCTTCGAGATCGGAAGAGCGTCGNAAGTGTAAATATCACTATTCAGTCTGTAGTACTATTACAAATTTTTGAAATGTTATCTTAAAAAACATAATGCATGAATTGTACTGTCATTAATCCTGGGAGGTAATTTTGTGCAAAAAATTACCAGCTGTCGAAAACGCTCTTTCGGCATCTACGCTAGTTAGTGGTATTGTTATCAATGCGCAATATACTTTTCCCAAATATTTACCTCCAAATTCTTCATCTTCAAATAAATCGACTTCTCGTCGGATGATTTCGGGTAAAGTTAATTTCTGTATTGTATTTTGGTTTGATGAATTTTTTTCAGTTATCGCTAATTATAATTTTCGTACAATAGACAATTCTTTTTTACTAACGGCATTAATGTCATCATCTTATATAACTTCGAATGTGAAATACCTTTGAATGATTCGAATTCTTCTGAATGTGGATAGGTTGGTGGGTAAAAAATTTCAAGAAAATTTACTATAAACTTGATAAAATTTGAATTGGTTAGTCTCTTTTCATCTTTTTCATTTTCATTTTTAAAATCATTATACTTATGTAATGTATTTTAAATTATGTATTATACTTATGTTTGCGATCCCTGAACATATAGTGGAGACAATTTAAAAAAAATTCTAGTAAATACCGAAAAACGGTATTTAAACTTGTAAATACAGGTATCACAAAATTGTTCAAATGGCTCAAAATACTGGTATGCGGTATCCCGGTATACCGGTATTGCAATCCCTACTCCTAACCTTTCCAATATGTTCTTAAGTAGTGTCTATAAATCCTGTCAAATTTGAATCGTTTGATTTGAATTAACGTTGTTTGTGAGGGGGTATACGAATGAATTATCTAAATTTGAGCAGATTACTGATAATGGAGTTGTCACTTCAACTGGTATAAACCTTTCTAACATTTCATCACATTTTATTTAAGGATATTGTTTAGTTGCAGTTACATGTTTCCATTATTTCATATGATGGCTATCTGTTGGAAGCATAAATCAAATTTACTACTCAGTTTAAGGCCAGTTACCCCTTTAGTGACAGTAACAGCAAAAATAATTTATTTTATATTCTGATTATATTAGTAAGCTGATTCTGAAAATAAAAAGTCAGTTTGACCAGCCATTGTTTTACAATTTTAAAAAATTAAGAATTTTTGAAGTTTTTTCAAGATTTTATAAAATACTCACTTTTTGAAATTTTTTAGTCATTTTAAGTTATTTGTGTTTTTTAGATTATTGCAAACAAAAGATAGTATGGATTTTAAAATTTATTCCCTTGTTGATTTTTAAAAATTGTTTTTCTAGAAAAACCTAAAAAAAACACGTTTTTTTTTTTAAAAAAAATAGCATTTTTTTAAAAAAACACCTAGAGATCTCTCAGACCTAAATCCATATTAACTTTTATAGGTCATACGTTTGGGAGTACATACAAAAAAGTTAAAGATTCTGCCTTGAAGAGAAAAAAAAGTTTTAGGGTCTAAAAAATATTTATATCTTCAAAATTAAAAGTCTGAGAAAAAGGCATTTAAAGTTTGTTAAGGCATAAAACAAAAACTTATAATGCCCGTAAGGCTCTAATTTTTCATTATGTTATTTTCCAATGTATATTCTAGATTAAAACACTATTTTAATTAAATATTGCTAAAATTAATTTTTTTTAATTCAAAAAGTAATTTTGCATAATATTGATAGCATTTGTTAAGACGACAGTTTATTCAGCTTAATCTTAACCTAATATTTTCACAGAAGTTTAGAAGTACAAAACATTTATGTACAAAATAATAATGAAACTAAAGCTAAAAATAGCCAGGTTTATTCATAAAGTTAAATTTTTTTTCAGTTTTAAATCAGGTTGTTTAGGAAATTTTAGCTCTTGTTATACGACTTTAAAATACTAAAATATGGTACTATAATATGCTTATTATAATGTAATTTGTTACATCAAGGAAATATTCCGTTTCCTCTGCAATAATTGAATTCAGAATACTTGTATTCGGAATTCTATCATCTGAGGACAGATTTTTAGATGCATCATTTTCAGTAGTATTCCATCTCTTCGAAATATTGTTTCTCACAACAAACTGAAAATGTTTGGTCATAGCCTTTTTTCAACTGGAAAAATAAATGATAAAGATTTTAAGTTATATAAACTATTTTTTTAATCCAAAAATTGGCCTGGAAAAATCAATTTTAATTAATTAATTATGAGAACTCAAAAAACTCAAAACATAATCCAGCAGAAAAGATTTTAGTCATGAAAATTGGAATTAATAAACATTTCCCATCAAAAGAGTTGATTGTTGAATATTTTTTAATTAATTCAATTTAGGAGTGGAAAAATGCTTTTAAATGAAACCGAAACAGAAACCATGACTCAGAAAATTTCAGATATCTTAAAAACTAATTTGTTAACAGATCTGAAAATTGGTGGCAAGCTTCTCAATGGTACATGCCACAAAAAATGCAAAAAATGCAAAAAGGCAAAAATGCAAAAATGCAAAAAAAAAAAAAATCCTGCTTGTGTTTGTTTTGACACACGACTGTAGTTTACTCCTTAAGTACGATTGCCTTTGATTATATATTAGGCAAACAGGGTAAATAACCGCATCTCATGTAATACTAAAAGCATGCATGTATTTTGTTTATTCTAATCCCATTTTTCATATGGATTCGGCTTCCCATACAATAAATAATAGTAATAAAATTGATAATTTTATAAAATAAACCCATCTTCTTGATCCAATATTTTAGTAAAAGCGAAGCCCACTCTGTGATTGAAGAATATACTCATCATCGTTCGATTTTCGCTACACATATAGTTGCGTGCTCTCAAATAAAGGCGCCACAGTTAACTGGTTAACTTTATTCCATTTACCGAATTTTAAAATAATTTATTGTCTTCAGGAATACACAGCTGTTGAAAATTTCGGAATTCCAATAAGACAGGAAATAAATGAAAAATTCAATCTAATACTGCATCATTTGAAAAGATAAGCTGATTAAAAACATACACACAAATGAAACTTCTTATCAAAATGCCTTTATTTTAGTCATTGTAAATGAATTTTATATACCGGCTAAATATCTGTCATCAATTGTATTTAGTTTCAATTGTATTATTAGGTAAACGTACATTTTAATGGCATAATATTAAAAGCTGTGGATAAATAAAATATATTTTACGAACAAGTCTCACGTTATTGAATTTGAAATTAAGTAAAAAATTTTCACGCGGAGCCTATGATTCGGAAATTTAGTTCAGATATCAGTTATGCATTTTGTGCAGCTATTAAAAACATGATATTAAATATTTAAATGTGAAATTGTTTTTGTAGAAAATTCTTAAAATCAGAGCTTTGTAGGAATTTTTTTTTAAAGTTAGATTTTAAGCTTGGTTTCTAAAATTAATTTTTAAATTTTATTTTTCAACAGCATTAAATTTTATTACGAAATGGAATGAGTACATTTCAATATTTCCTTATTTATCTAAATCATTTAATTGTATTGATGTATTGTATTAGTAATTATATATTTTTGTACCTAAATATATATTCCTATTTTCGAAATCAGATAAAACTTCTCTCATGTAATTTCTTTTTTAAATCATATTAGTAAAACAGAATTAGTATAACTACGACTCTTCAATGCACATATTTATAATGAAAAATAATGACTTTTTTATCTTCGAAGAAAACAAATGCACTTAAATCAGTGCTTCTCAAACTTTCAATATTTGCGACCCAATATTCAATCATAATTTTTATCGCGCCCTCCTCCTTTCAATAACAATGTATTGAATTCAATAATACTATACTTTGACGCTTAGAGGCCAATACGACTTTGATCTCTTAAGCGCCGCCGACGTATATAAACATCTCGCTCAGCCAGTGCGTTAATTACTCCGGACGTATATATACGTCTTTTCGAAGCACGATCTTATCTGTGCACTGCTATTCATAAAACTATTCCAAAGGCTTTGGAATGCAATAAAATAACTTTGACAATGTTTGCGAAGGATTTACTTATTTCAGAGGATTTGCTTGTTAATTCCTTTTCTTCCCCCTCCCAATACACCACATACGCGCCTTACGTGTTAAACTGTGGCATTGGTGAGGGAAAAGAGTAATTTTTAATCTGCCTTTAAGGGATTATTTATAAAGCGTACAAATGATCAAGATAAGTGTTAATTTTTGCATATAATTTATGTATGACAAGTCCATGGGATCACTGGTAATAATTAAACTTGTTCTTAACTTACTATTGTTAAACTAATTATAAAATACATCGAACAGTATAAGTGTATTACATCAATGTAAATGTGTACTTTATTTTTTATTATGTCAGAATATATATTTTGTTTGTTTACTTTTATTAAATTAATATTTTTTAAAAATAATCATTTGTTTTCGATTTTCCAATATGCTCGCGCTCTCCTCGTAGGGTTATCACTCCCCCTAGGGAGGGCGTGCCCTACAGTTTGAGAAACACTGACTTAAAGAAGTGGTTCTCAGACTGTAGAATGTGCCTCCTAGTGGGGCATGGTAATCCTACGTACGGGGCACGAGCATATCGAAAAGTCTGAAATAAAAGATTATTTAAAAAAATCATTAATTTACTGATAGGAAGCAAAACAGAATACATTCTGAAGTAATGAAAAATAAAATGCACATTTACACTGATATATTATAAATGTATCAGAACCGCACAATGTATTTGATAATTAATTTATCAATACATATCTAAGAACAAGTTTATTAAGTACTAGAGTTTGAAATGTTAATAGTATACGAGATACTCTTTAGTTTTCAATGCAGAAATTTCCTCATTCATTTATGCCCAAAATACAAAGAGTGATTTATTACTCAATTGCCTTTTAATTTCGACACTTGACGTGAAATCTATGAAGATTTCTTCTTCATCAGTTAAGATCCTTTTTGTATCAAAGTTTTGTACAATTGGTAACCTTGGTATCTTCTATAATTAATATTGCTTTGTAATGTGTTCCAATTTAAAAATTAGAAAGGGAAAGTAACATGATACTTAAACATAAAACATCTATTACTTAACAGCAACAAATACAAATTTTTTAATGTGTATATTGATAATTTATACAATTTATAGTTAAAGTGAACCTTAGGTAGTCTAGAGGATAGAGCATCGGACTCCAGACCGGAAGGCCTGGGTTCGATGCCCGATTCCACCAAATACCTTCCGATTACACACGGAGTACGTGCTCATTAAATCAGTGGCTCCGAAAGTCTTGTGGGCTGAATCACTAGTGCAGGGGACTGGAGAATATTTTCCTCCCTTTCAGCTCCATGTCTAAATTGTGGAGGGGGAGACAGGTGGTGCCACCATCTATCGTCCCTTCGGGGAATTTCGCCGAGCTAATTGGTACTGTCACATATATGGTGCTCAAGGCTTAGGCCAACGATAGGCGTACTTCTAGCCCCTTGCCACGATGAATTTCGTAGGCCTCATTCTGACTACGTCAGACAGGTGGCATTAGCCACTACAACAACAACATAATTAAAGTCGATTTTATATCTATCGTCAAAGTATATTATTATTGAGATAATACATTGTTATTATATACAAGGGGGGATGCGATGAAAATTATAATTAGACATTGGGTCACACATATTGAAAGTTTAAGATGTACTGACTTAATGCATGTTATATGTATTTTTCTGTTCATATATTGAAAAGAAAAGTGATACTATTTAAAAGAAACCCAGTGGCTCAGTGGTAATGTATCGCGCTTCCAGGCGACACTTGCATATCCCGGGGTGTGGGCAAGATCGACTCAGCCTTTCATCTCTTCAGTGGGTTGATAAATGAGTACCAAGATTGCTTGGGAACTGAAAACTGGGGGTTTCGCGTCAGACTGACCACTTGATTTAATTTTCTGCTAATGCACCCCAACACCTAAGGTCACGAATACTGAGATAGGCACAGTAGGCCTGAACCCTCATGGGCTGTTAAACCACTGAGTTCTGTTCAGTATTTAAAATAATGCAACTGAAATTCTTGAATTTAAAACTTTGATAAAGACATTGAATACTTTTTTGAATTATTGAAGTAATTTTTTTTAGATAGCCTATTGTAGGGAAAGAAAATATTTTATTGACTTTTAACTGCTTAAGAATTGAATTTTGTGTTGTGTGTTGTGTGTGTGTGTGTGACTGGTTTATTAATTACTTTTCAAAAGTAATAAAAAATCTCAAAGTGTGTTTTAAAAATTCTACTCAGTAATGAAAAACAATCTCATTTTAAGGAAGTGACAAACTGGTAAAAAATTGAGAATTTTCAACAAACATTCATAAATTTATTGTTCTAAAATTAATTAAAGTGTTATTTTAAATATCTAAATCAGTTCATTTAATAATAATCATTATGGAATATTTTTTTAAAAATCAACCTAGAGTATGTTTAAAAAAATATTTCTGAATTAATTTTGAAATATTTTCTGCTTTTAAAATGAAACGAAAGAAACACAAATGTAATAAAAAAAGCATTTTATTGACATTGATATTAAATTAATGTATTACTGGTATTGTCATGAAACCAGATTAGAATGTACTAGAAATATAATGAAAAAAATCTCAAAAGCTTTATAATAACAAAATCGGAAAGCAGTAACAGTAATGCTTCATTTCATATGAGACTAGCTATAATGGTAAAGCTCTATTTCAGGTGAGACGTATTTATGTCCACCAGCATCCCCACCAATGGCATTTTGGAACTAGAGAAGTGCAACAGGTCCAGATAAATCCCAATTGGTGGCAACAGTCCCCTGAAAAATTATAAAATTATACTATTATTTATAAAATTATAAAATTATACTATTATTATTAAACTATACTGTGTATTTCTTCCCACACTACGTAAGAATTCCAAAATTAATGTTAGTTTTAATATTAAAATTAAATGTATTTTTAAACAAGTTAAAAGAAGTACATCAAGAAGGTAACTACACTACCCTATTTTATTAGACTTGATTTTGTTTAGTTTAAGTCTTATTAGAATTTTGCAACAGAGCATTAAAGATTAATATAAGATTTACAAAAAGAACGATCAAGTGTCAGGAACAGCACTTGACTCCACAACGTATTATTCCAAATATTTCATCATTTGCAAACAGGGACTACAATTAAATTAAAGGTAGTAGGATTTATTTTTATATTAATCCATTAAAAACGGTTTTTGTAAGAATCGGAATCTTACTCATTCATAAAAACGTCATTTATATTATATGATCTGTAAAATTACCAGGAAAATAATCAGTTACGTAGTAATTAGTAAAAATAACAGAGGAACAAAAATCATTTTGTTTTTTCTGAGAATAGAAAATTCTAAAATATAATAAGTTTGAATGTAATTATTTTAGACTGCAATACAAAGCTTTTAAAATTAATTTTTAAGCTAATTCTTCTGAATCGGAGCAAATTCCATACAATCAATAAGAATGTTAAACTGTATAAGGATATAACAATAAAACATTGCTATTTTTTCTTAAATATCTTTGCTCAATCTGTATGAGTTAAATGTATTAATAAATCATATCTATGTAAATAAATAAATAAAAAAAAAATTCTGAATCCTATCCGCGATCACAGTACAAAATTGGAAGTCCGTCACTCGTAGACTTCTAGTTGCTTATATTACGACAATAATAAACATCCACATTCACACGCTAAACCTTATCAAACTCTATTTTTTTTCTCATTAAAACTGTTTTAGATGAAAAAAGTCGAATTAAATTTCGGAAAGAATCTCGTATGTTATACCTGCGATGGGAACAGCAGCTTTGGGACAGCAGTCCCATTTTCCGTCGTCTTTCTTGCAGCACTCAGCTGTTCCTGGGCATAGATGAAGCATGTCGTGACAGATTTCGATGTCGAGGTCCTTCAGGTTTTGACCCATCATTGTTTGTTCTGGCAAAGTAGTGTCCGGTTTCTTCTCCAGTGCTGAAGGCAATGCATCTACAAAGTACCAAAAAAGTCTGAATTGTAAGTTTTTATAGGTAAACTATCATAGAATTATTGTATTGATGGGTTCGTGAGGACATATTAAGGTGGAGAGAACTAGTCCATTCGAACTAATTGTAATAAAAATCTCCAAGCAATATCAAAATCATTATAAAAAAATGTAATGTAAGTATAAAAATCTACTTGAATCTAAAGTAAACATTATTTTAACATAACTCACTTGGCAAGGCAGAAGTAAAGCCTAAAATGAAAAGAGCTACCACAAGCGACATTCTGTAAGAGAAGAAAAACGTATATAAATATTTTATGAAGATAAAGTAGAGGTTTATTATGAGTTTCAAACAACGAAGAGGTTTTTAACTAAAACGCAATATTTTACACATATTATTTAAAATAATTCTAATATTAGAAACAAACGTTTAAAAAATCATGATCCTCTTTTTGTTTTTTAAAAAAGGAATGATTTGTTAAAATTTTTTAATTTTACACCAAAAATTTCATTTTTAAATGGCATGTATAGTTTTATACATTTGTTGTGAGATGTAATTTTGGGCAGTCATTAAGTAAAAAAAAAAGTATAAAAATGTACAAAATTCCATTTATATAATTTAAGTTATACAATCTAACACTGCCTTGATAAAATTTATTTATCTCAGTTGATGTTGAATAGTAATTTTTCTTTTTTAATTATTAACTAGACATGATAAACTCATGATCAATTTTATGTAGTATGTGCATAGTAATTTAATGACTTAAAATTCTTTTTCTTTTTTTATTTTATCCAATAAATTCATGTTTAATTTTGTCAAATTTGCAATCGGTTTATTTCATATATAATTGTTCTCAAAAATATCTTTCCTGTAAGGCTTAAATTATACTAAACCGCAACAGCGCCGCTTTTCCACTTAGGCATACTAGTCGCATGCCTGGGGCACAAAAGATTTGGGGGGTGCAAGAAATTGGAGGGCAAAAAAGAGAAAAATTAAAATTATAGCAAACGTACCACCGCCTAGTGAGTCATGAGAAAATCATTACAGAAAATGAAAAGCTTAACAGTTTGTGATGTTGCTATACTCTCAAAATGATATCATAGAAATTGATTACAATGATGTCATTAATGAGTTTACAAGGATCAAAGCTCTAAGAAAACCTTTGTTGTACCAGTACTATGTCAGTGACTCAACGAAGAATAAACATGTCTAAAAGTAAAAGATAATAAAGCTATAAGTGATGAAAAGATGATAATTTACAAGTGGAAAATAGTTCATACAGTAACGTATGGTCTTTATTGCAATTGCAAACGATTTCATTAATTTAATATAATATTTTACAAACGGATTGTGAGTGGTCTGTGAGATCGTGAAGTAAGAAATGAACGAGAGTGGCCCAAACCATGCTATTATCCTTTCCTTACAGTTGCTAGTCCAAGACACGGAAGGTCTATATGTGGTGGATAACAGAAAGACTCTTCAAACAGCAAAAATAAAGAAAGTTAAAAGAGTGGGAGAGTTAAGAAAAATCTCTCCTCAACCAAAACTGGCAAGGTAAGAACTGAAATAGGAGGAAGGCGTAATAATTTGAAGTGCCTAGGGCACCGGGGAGGTTAAAAATGACCTTGAACAGGAATGACTTTCTACTCGAAAAAGTCACAAACAGAACAAAAATAAAAAATTAAAAAAAATATCAATTTTTATAATGTTATGCTATATAAACCTATATGAAAATAAAAATAAATTATATAATAATACAACATAAAGTAATTTTCTTAAATTTCGAAAAAATTTAGTCGTAGCAGACTGAAGAATTTAAAGGGCTGCAGCTTAGTCCCAGATCAAAACCAATTTTATAAAATTATTGCACCTGTTTTTTCTTAATCTCTCTCTTCTTTTTTTTCTTCAAAAAAATAGCGGTAACATTGCTTTTTGACTTGAAAGCGGTAAAAGTGCCTACTTTTGTAGTGATTCCACTCGGGCTTATAGCGCTGACGCAGTCGAAAATATTTTTTAGCTAATAACTTCTTAGGGTTTTATTAAAATTATTGAAAACATATTGAATCTTGGAATCTGTTACTTTTCTTTAAAGAAAAACGGAAAAACAACAACGTATGATTTTGGGCAGTTTATGCACACAGACGCGTCAATCTTATAAGTACTTATAGCTCTCATTGTCTTTTTTTTCTACAATCCACCTTAAGGCTAAAAAGTAATGATGGATTAAACCACAAGATAAACACACTTAAGAGACTTCAAGAAGATACAATTCTTTGAATAATTATATTATTATTTTTAGGCCTCTAAAACATCTCTTGGAATTTTTTAAATTTTCTTAAGCAACTATTTCTGAATTTATGATGATAGATTAAGAAAATACATTCGCGTTTTCTTTAGTAAAATTTGGAGATGTTAGAACTAGTGTTATTGATGCAATACTTCTTCTGAACCAAAATCCTGGATTCACCAGTATATTAGCATTATAGAATAGTATTTTGGTCTATTCGCAGTGAAATTCTTTATTAAGTCTATTTGTCTCATAAACAGAAAAATGTTCTAGTAATATGTGGTGAAACATTAGAAAATGTATACCTTATACTTTACAAATATTATTCAAAATATTACTTGAAAATAAGAATAACAAAAGTTGTGTATTTCAACTCACCCAATGGTATTCATCGTTGGAGATAATTTGAAATTCCTTGAGCCAAGAAATCCAGTGATGAAGATTTGAAGATTCAATGATGAAGATTCAAAAATCCATGCTTTTATATATTTCCATATTTTCAGCACATTCACTTTTCTTATCTTCGACCGATAAAAAAATTATGAAATTAAATACAACTCTCGTTCCTTTCTTATCTTTAAAATATTCTTTAGAGAAATGTTAAAGTAATAGTTCGCGCGATTTGCAATTGAACCCCATTCAAAGTTATCATTTTTATTGAGATTAAGTGCCTTAGATTTGCACTTTGTTTTCTTTTAGTATTTTAGAATAGAGAGAGAGATTCATTGAAATAATTAATCTTTACTTTTATTTCCTTCAAGTAATTAAATCTGTGAAATTTTTTGTCCATTTAATTTAAAATTCATTATTAGTGCGTTGATAAACTAAGAAAAAATGGTATAAGAGGTATTCATATTTTTTCCCCTACATTTGAAATAATTGTGTAAAAAAATATTCAATATAAATATGGCTTATTTTTATTTACATCAATAAAAAATGAGATTTGAAAATTTAAGTTTGATAAAATACGTCATAATTTTTAGCTTTGGATAATAATCATGATAGTCCACATACATTTATTTGAAAAAGTATAATAATTATATTGTTCTGATTTTTTTAGTTCGTAGACAAGCAATAAATTTAATAAAACTGAACATATGTTATTGTTTTGTATTAGATTGCTGTTAAAACTGTGCAAATATAATACAGCTTGTGTGTAATTATAATATCAGTGTATGAGTTGTACATATCGTTAAGATTAAATTGATTCTCAAAAGAATTGACCAGTGTTTCTGAGAAAAGAATTCTTAAGAGATAATTGTTCAGTTAAAGTATCAAGGAAGTGTTTTTTTTTTAATCTTAGATTCAATCAATTCCTCTTATTAGAAGTGAATGTATTTATTTTACCGCTTGGGTTGAGTAATAATTGTCAAGCAATCAGGGTTAAAACTGTGGGAAGCTACAAGAAATTTATATAACAATAGCCACTTTTTTTTTCTCGTTGTTTTTATGCAAACTGTCCTTTTTTTAAATATGCTACTCTTATGAAAACGTGACTAATCTCCATGTTTTGATATACTTGTCTCCAACTTGCCTTTGATTCCTCTGATGATTTGTGAATTATTTGAAGCATATATTTATTTTTGTCATTAATTAAAAAACTATACATCAACATTGGCGTAACGGAGACTCTTAGAGTTTGGGCCATCTAGAATTCTGGCTGCCCAGAACGCGGGGTCTTAAGTTAAGTCACTGTACATCAAACTAAAATGAAGAAACCACTTAAGATTAATCATTGCAGCAGTGGTGTAACGGAGAATACTAGGGGCCCCTTGCAAAGTCAGGTTTAGGTCCCCAAGTCGGATCTTATAAAGGATTGCAATAACATAACATCAGGCTTTTTGTCCCCTAGAACAATGATCCTCAACCCATGGTCCGTAAACCAAATGATGCCGGGCCGCCTAAAGAACATTTAACTATTGTCATTTTATTTAAAAAGGTGCATTTCTCTCGGATTTGAGCAACCTTCCACGGAAATCACTTTATATTCCGCGTTAAATCACTTTTGTTCATTTTTGGTGTAACTATATTTTATTCTGAAGGCATATTTATATAGATGTAACTAAATTAAAATTGTTAAATCAAAACAATCTAAAATATAAACAATCAACGTGTCCCACCCTCGGCGGGCGCAGGAAAATTATCAAACGTTGACCGGTCCGCAGCGATAAAAAGGTTGCGGAACATTGCCCTAGAATCCTGGAGACCCCTTAGCAATGTGTGTGGGGGGGGAGGGTGCGTGACGCACCTACCTTGCGGAAAACGAATTTTAAGGGTAGAGACTTGCTTATGAAGAAAAAGTACATTACACAATACAAGTATTTAGATGTTAGAGGGTGGTCCCAAAAATACCCGGCCAGACCGAG
>BMAV01000902.1:93335-132434 GCA_019973955.1 Trichonephila inaurata madagascariensis | reverse complement strand
TGCGGCTTATATTCAAGTAAATAGGATGTATTTTGAAACACATAATCTCCAAGATCTCGAATACTAAAAGAAATGTGAAACAATAAGAATCTACGTGTCTATTTCAAATATCTTATATTTTTCTTTCCGAAGTAACTAAAAGTTATACTACAAACATGTATGTGTGTGTATTAATAAACTTCTAACATAAATGCATGTTGAAATTGATGATTTTTAATTATTAACAATTAACCCTCTAAGCGGTCTGCGCTTAAAGTCTTGCCATTCTGGAGATGCTTCAAAAACTCACCGCACATATTTTTTTGCTTTCATGTGGGGTTCTCAAAAGCGGTTGAGCCGTACTTTTAAGAATGCGGCTCGGCCGCTTTTGGGAATCTTGCTTGAAGGCAGAAAAAGCATCTCTGGAATGGCGGAATTTTACGTGCAGACCGCTTGAAGGGTTAAAGCTGTGTCCACATTATTCGCGAAACCATGGTTGCGAACTCATAATAACATTATTGAGTCGCAAGTTCGAGCTACAGTGATAGTAAGCAAGCGAATATTAACGTCGTACTATTCAGCTACTCGAGGGATTTTGGCGATGGACCTCGTAATTTTGACCAGGGTCAAGTGATGAGGACTACACCTGACCTGGCACCTTTCTCTCCTAAATTGCACACCACACCAACGGGAGAAAGTTTGAGTTTCGACAGATTTAACGTGCATCGCCCCCTACACAGCGGGTATTCAGAGGTCCTTGGCTTGAACTTTTGACACGCCGGTCACGAGACTGTTACCTTGAACACTAGGCTGCCTCGGTCACCCAGTGATAGAGAAGACATACCATGTAGTGGGACCAATGAATGGTAAATCTATCATGGTTTAAAGTTCTCCCAGTGGCGTAGTGTGGAAGTCAGAAAAAAGGGCGCAATTCATGCAACGTCCACATGACAAGATCAAAATTAAGAGGTCCATTACCAATATCCTAGTTTTGCGGCAAGTGGTCAAGGTAACGGACTCTCAACTGGCATGTCATGAGTTCGAGCCTGGTACCACTGAGACCCACCATGTAGTGGAGCGATGCACGTTAAATATGTCGAGAGCACAAAAGTTCTTCCGTTGGTGTGGTGTGAAAGTTAGGAGAGGGGGTGTCAGCTCATGTGTCATCTTCGTCACTTGATCATGGTTCAAAATTACGAAATGCGTCGCCAAAAGTCCTCGCTTAGCTGAACGATGTGACGTTAATATTCACTCAGAAAGACGTTTATAAACCCTCCCTAAAGTAGTATTAGTTTGCGTTGTTTAATTGTTTTGTCTTTCAATTTCAACTGTAGAATAAATGTCAAATATATTTTATGAATTTATTTTTCTGGCTAGAAATACATTTCGCACAAAACAAAAAATTACTTATTTTACAAAATTTAGCATTGCAGTTTATAAAGTTCTATTGCACATTTTTTTTTTAACATTTATATGAGTTTAAAATCAATGCAACGCTATTTTTATGGCAAGAATCTAAAATCAATACCTATAAAAATGCTATGCTGACTTCAATATCGAGCGATCGTTTTTATTATATTTTATTTAAAGTATTTCAGTCATTCTCTTCAATGACCTCGCTTCTTCTTTTCAAAATGTAAAGTAGAGTTCCGTCCTTTAAAAATTTCCAATATCACATTGATTCTAAGCTTTATGCCCACCCTATGAAACGACTAAATGCATCAAAAATCTAAAATTCTGACCATTGATGCAAATTCAGTTTTTAAAATGTTGGATAATAGTTTTAAAACAGATAGTTTTTCGATATCCCGAATCTTTAACAATGTGTACAATTTTTCTTGGTTAAATTAAGTTCTGAAAGCCATAAAGTTTATTTTAAGTGAGATAAATAAAATAATTTTAAGAGTCTATTACTTTATTGTTCTCTTTTGTAATGTTACAACCTTCTTTGTAATTGGTAACTTTACTCACAATGAAGGTTATGTTTTTAGCATGTACATTAAAAGAACAATTAAAATTATTTCTGAAGTGTTTTAATAAAAATATTTTCCTAAAGAAATTTAAGCATTATTAATTATTAGGGAAGCTATAAATTAATAAAAAATATTATTAAAGGACAATTTCGCAAATAGACATGTAAAATTTAGACTTCATTTGCAATTTAGTTTTTCTGTTAAAATAAAAATAATTTATATGAATTTTAGATTTTTATGATATCTATTTATCATAATAAATGTTCAATCAGTTACTTATATACTGTGTATATACATTACTATGTGTTACATTATTACTGTGTTATACATTATTAGTTATAGTGTGGCAAGCAGTCGGACTCCAAATATTTTTGTTTGAAGAGTTTAACTTGAAACTTAAACAATACAATGACAAACTTTAAAAAACATTAATATTTAGAGCTCCTTTAAGACAATTAAGGATACTATCAGCATTACAACAAAAAATGGGAATATAAGCTTTACTGGGTGTTCATGTCCCAACAGCAACCTATCTAGAATTGTTCGCTAGAGGTCGATGTTCACATATTGGTTGGCTACAATAGTCATATTTAGTCAAGTAGTGGTAGTTGTTTTATGGTTAACTATATAGCTGACATTTTGTAACTAAAAATTAATAAGAAGGACTTAAACTATATATATGTTTACAAAACAAGGTTTTGTAATGATAAAATATGTTTTATAAAACCATTTTATTTTTAAAAACAAACAGGTGAACAAATAATATTTTCATTTACTTACGTTTGCTCGAAATACTGCAAACTTTCACGTGCCTCAAAAGAAATCAATAAAAAGAAAAATCTTCTGTATGGAAATGATCCCATGATAGCAATAAACGTTAATGATTGAATACTTTACGTCAGTGTTCTCCAACCTTCTTATCGCCGCAGACCGGTTAAGGTTTTTTAATTTTACCACGGTCCGCTGAGAGGGAGGACGTTGATTGCTTATATTTTAGACTGTTTTGATTTAATAATTTTAATTTAAATGTATTTAATCGTGATTTCAGAAAAAGATATAGCTCACCAAAAAGTGTATATAAAGTGATTTAACAAGAAATATAAAGTGATTTTCATAAAAATCAGCCCAAACCCAAGAACAATATACCTCATGAAATAAAAGGGAAAAAATTTAATGTTTCTTGTGCGGATGGGTAGTATTTGATCCACGGACCGGTACCGGCCCACGGTCTGGGGGTTGGAGATCACTGCTTTACGTGACTAAATTTATAAGATAGTATCCTTGGTTGGAAGAAATAATATACGTTTTTTTGACTAAGCTAGTTCTGCAATATCATTATATTTTTACGACAAATATTGCTTATTTAAGCACCTCAAATAACACTTTGGAACTTACACGTTCCTTTCATGCTAGTCACTTGCTTAACTAATAATTAGCTTTCAGAGAGCCGTAGATCAATATTTAATTTAGTCTTTAATGTATTCCTTCTTTGATTTTGTGTAAATATGAAGGAAATTTCTTTTTGTAAGGAATTGATGAAAAATTGCTTTAAATATCCTGTTATCACATGTTTTTAATA
Organism: Trichonephila inaurata madagascariensis; assembly: GCA_019973955.1. Classification (NCBI taxonomy): domain Eukaryota; kingdom Metazoa; phylum Arthropoda; class Arachnida; order Araneae; family Nephilidae; genus Trichonephila; species Trichonephila inaurata. The sequence continues at coordinate 128,903 of BMAV01000902.1, read as the reverse complement.
CATGCTGCATAAACATTTTATTAGTATAGAGTTGCTCAAATATAGAAGTATAATGTTAATTAATAACCAAATAGGAAAGTTTTACTTTGGATAAACAATTTTCTCTAGGAATTTTATATGTGAATCCTTATACCTTGTTTTGTACAAATGTGCTGAATATTTAATGTGCCAATGAGAAATGAGATGAAATTAGTCTAAGAGTTAATATATAATAATGCACCCGAAGCACATGGACATGTTTAAAAAATATTTTTAGAAAAGCATAACTTTATTGAAATAGCTTATTTATTTTTTGCTATATTTCTTTCGGTTCAAATATAAAATTTTACTTTTAACAAGTATGGGATGTTGGTATTAAATTCCCTTTAGGGCAACAATATATCTAATGACGAGTATGTAGTACATATTTTTTACATTTAACGCATTATTTATAAGCTCATTTATGGTTTTCCATTAATTACAAAAAAATTAAATATAGTTCACAATTTATAAATATCTGACTGAAATTCATCAAAATAAATGCTTAAATATTTCAGAATGATTTTATGAGTCATTATTTTCCTCATATAAGAGTCATAATTATTAATTGTCAGAGTAGATTTTATCGAGTAAAATATTGAATGCATGTTTTGACTTTAAAAGTTTTACTTAGAGATTAAAAATTTTAAATGGAATAGATTATAAGAAGTATAAACCTTAAATTATATTTCCCTTAAAATGTCTACCCGGTTCCTATAGTTTTTTAAATTACCAATTTATAGCACAAAATTTTCATGAACTTGCATACTTATAATATCGAATTATAAGTTAAATTCATTTTCAGTTTACTAACTTATCAAATTTTCCTTTGGTAATTAATTATTGGATTATCTTAAAAGGAAAAATAGCTGTCAATATTTTATTCCTAACTCTTGTGGAGGAATTCCTTTTAATTTATCATTTAAGAACAGTAGAAATGCTATTGTTTAACCTAATCATGTGTCAAGAAATTATACATCTCCCAAATGTTACAATTCATTATTGCATTTTAGTATTTAATTATTTTATCTCTTAAAAATATTAAAATCAATTAATTTGATTATTAAGAAAACATATAATTAAAGTAAAACTTATAATGCCATATGAAGATCTCTGATCTCAAATTGTGCTTTTTAACTCTATTACTCAAGACCATTTGATTGAAAAGTTAGTGTAAATAACAAATTAATATTATGATTATTACTGTTGTTAATAATAAATGAATTTGAGATGAAATGTTTATCTTATAATAATTTTTTAAAAAAAAAAAAATCTACAAGGAGACATACAAACAAACACACAAATTTACCACAAGAATATTCTGTAATGAAAATAAGTTGAATTTTGTTTTTGTATTCTTATATATTTATATAGATAAGACATGAATTGAAAAATGGTGCTGGTTACCGAGAAGATATGTGGTCTTTAAAAGTATAAACCATGTCTTATATGCTTTTAAAGTCTGTTTTTTGCAATTATTTTCCCATATCTACTCAAATAACTATTCATAGATATATATCTAATAACAATAAATATATTTTCTTCGGGCAATTACTAAATATAATAAAATTATTGGTACAAAATTTGTTTCTAATGGAACATCATGAAAATAGCAACTATATTTCTATTTCAGCAATAACAGTTATAAAAAATATCATTGATCTTACAACAATCCCTTTCAAAGAAGAGAGCGTGCATTACATCTCAAAATACGATTAGGGAGGAAGCTACCATCATTAATTCAATCATCATCGTGAGAATGTAAGCTGGTGACGGCATTTCAAAAGCTTTGGAGGACGTATGCTGAAGATAGATGAAATGGGCACCGCCAAATGACAGTCCATGAGAAATGTATTTTAATGCGTACCAGAATGAAAGCATTTGTGATGAAGCGTCATTACTACTAGGTGAATAGAAATGACACAATATATTGTAACAATTATAACATGCAATTGGAATTCTATTAAATTAGAATGTATTGAGAATGAAATAGCTTTCCATTGAGGGAAAAAAGACTAAACAAATGTATTTCTCAATTAATTTATTTGAATAATTTAATAGTTATTCTATGTACAGTAAGACCCCACTTAACGCGGGGTATACGTTCCATCAAAGTAGAGCGCAATATGAAACAGCGTTAAACGAGGTTATCTCATCATGTAAATAATGGGGTTAGGGGAAGATGGGTAGAAAATTGGTTAGGTAATTTACCATTAAATGTGTTAATTATGTTTTTAATTAACAATAAAACAAAAATTTATTTCTAGCAAGTATAGAAACATAATAAACGAATATGCATAGAAAATCAAATAAAATTCTAAAGCAGTATGTTTGCATTTCAGATCATTCAGTCTATTCTGTGCTTTCAATTTTCTGCCATTTTAGCAAGAAGGTAGATTGGCTTAATTGCATTTTGAGTTCAGTTTCGTCATCAATTTATATAGAAAGTCGTTTTTCCATTTCCTCTATTGTGTTATTTCTAGAACGGGTAATTCTAGTTGCAGAACCTGTCGTAGTTACAGTTACCAATGATAATATTTTTACTTTATTCTTAAGAATGGTCCTTATTGTTGAAGAAGCCAAATTCAATACAGCACCAATTTGAGATTGACGGTCACCAGTATCTAATCTTCTAATCGCTTGCATTTTAGTTTCTAGTGAAATTCTATTTTTATACTTTATTTTTGTGTTTTTTATCACTCATGATAAAAACTAAAAATCATTATATTTGTCACTATCGCAAACGTTATATTATATAAATTCATACTTACAATAACGTCAACAAACGTTTGAAACGATAAAAGATTTTTGTATAATACCGCCGGAAAGAAGAAACACAGATATAACTGCTTCGGATATAGGGAAGCCTAACGCTGCGAGCTACTTCGAGGAATCCCACAATTCAAATATAAGAGGGTTAAACCGAAACAGCGCTAAGCGAAACAGCATTAAACGGAGTCTTACTGTACATCCAAATTATTTTATAATATCCATGTATTTATCTATCGTATCTCATTAAACACTGTTTAATTCAAAATACCCCATTATTTTTATTAGTAGTTATTTGTATAAAGAAGTTCCAAATTGTAAGGATTAAATACTTTTGAAGATTAATGGTTTATTAATTTAGATTTTATCATGGATATTCATTTTTCCAAGTTAGACATACTTATATAAATATGGTTACCTACATATTCAAATAACAGTTAAAATGACATATTTCTTTAATTTTATTTTAGCCTTATTGCTTTTTAATAGAAAAATACAAATAAATTACTAAGGTTTCTCAAGTAACTGTGATATTTATGTTAATACACGTATTGTATAATTACTTTAATATTAATCATGTGTTTTACTTTTTGCTGAGTGTTACAATTCAACCAATAATACTATGATTTAAATTTGTATTTGGGTACAGAGTCTGGTAATAACTTGTACATTGTACTCGAATTTAGCACGGACTATGCATATTTGAATGCAATTTTAGGTAAGTTACCTTTTTCTTGTAATACAATTAGAAATTCAATCCATTATTTTCAATAGGATGTTGCTGAGGATTATAAACAGAAAGGGGGAAATCTGGTTAGCGATAAAACTTGTAAAACTTCATTTTTATATAAATTGTTTTATATATAAGTGCTGTCCTAAGTCAGCAATGCCTATATTACTGAAGCATCCATATTTTTTAAAATTCCAATTACTGTTTTTTGTGTTTCATTCATCTTTGACACACACACACACATTCCATTTATTTCTCTCTCACTTGCAGAGTATTGTGTGCTAACTATATATATAGAAAATTGAAATTTTAAAAAAAAAAACAGACAAATTGCAAGACGAATAGATCAATCGTACAATAATTTCTTATCCAAAATAAAATAAATACCTGTTATTGTAATATATATACTCCCACTATTAAAAATGCCAGGAAGAAGATCGCGTTTTAGTAATTTTAAATCAGATATTTAGAGTTAGATAATCTCCATCTTTCTATTTATAATATAGAACGAAAATTCTAAAGATTCATAATGCATTGAACGCACAAATAGTTTTTGAGAGTCGTTTAATTTTTCAAAAATAATGGGAATAAAGTAAAAATCAGTAAACAAATCAAGATATTCGATATGTACCATATAAACAGATATTAAAATAGCTTAGTTGTGATATATGGATTAAAAACGCACATTTTTCTAAAAACTTTATACATCAAACATATAATAGATTAAAACAAAATGCATTTTAAAAATTAGAAATTCCAAAATCTTATAAATGTTTTGAAGTGTTCTTTATTAAAATGATTACTATATTAAATTATTTATTTTTTGAAAATGTAACAACGTTATCTGTATGTAAAAAATAATTTAACTTGCTAGTGGAAAAAATATTAAAAAAATAGAAATCTTTGATTAATAATAATAAACATCTCTACTTTTTTTTGTTTAAAAAGATGTATAACTATTCCTTGCGTTTTATTATATAGAGTTTAGATTTTTCTTCTATTAAAATATATATACAAGTAACATATAATAAAATAAAGAGCAATACAGCTAATGGAATTTAACTCAATGAATTCTGCATCATTAACTTCAGCTATAAATATCATCTGTATAAAACTTATTCAATTATTCTGAAAGTTGGAAACGAAAATGTTTTCCTTTCATTTACATTCATAAATTTTGACCATTCTTATTAATTTAATTACAATACTTATTATAAATTTACACGTTCTAATATTTCAAATTTTCTTCGAATATGTTTATTAATTCCTTCACGTACTTGTGTTAATTTAATATATAGTTACATGATGCACTTTAAAGGTATATAAAACATCTGCAGTAAGTATCTTATGTCAAGAAACTATTATTAATATAATTAAATTTTATAAACATTCCAGGTAATATTACTATTGCCATAAGAATATTTCTGTAAGAGTGTTCTTATACTAATAAAATTATTTTCATTAATTGTAAGGTTATACTATATTTACAAGACTAAAAATATGTATAACAATTCCACTTTGTTCCGTCTTTTCAACTATAATTATATAAATATATTTAACATTCAAAGAATATTTAATCTATTGATTTACATTAACTAAACAACTTTATTTCGCATTTCATCATACATGAATATCGATAAGGAATTTTAAATAAGGTCAATAAAACTAGAATAATAGTTAAGAATATTTTCATAACCATTAGACGCTGTAGGCTAGTTTGAAATTGCGGTATGGGTTCGAACATTTCTATTAATAAGGTAAACACTGCAATGATAAACTACATTAATTAACTTAGGAAATTGTGTCTACCCATCGAAATTTTACTCCAGGGCATATGAGTAATTGACCATCGGCGCACAAGTTATCAAAATAATCCACATTTGAATTTAGTAGAGGTGCTTGTTAGATAAAGTCATTAATTTAATTATAAAGGCATCTGTCAGTTTAGGAAAGTCATTTATTGAGATATGGGTGACAAATGTGCATTTCAATTCAATTAATCATTTTGAAACCCGTTTCATTTTCTTGCTTCTTGGTGGATTTATTAATGCAAGCAATATTAAATGCATTTACTTGGAATAATTTAATAACCAGAAATTAATTATGTGATTTAATTGAAGTTATCATTGAACGCAGTTTTGCTTTTACTTATTTTAGAACGTGTTTAATAATTAAAGAAGAAAAAAAAACCTTTGATTTTACGTGTGCATTTATTTATATAGGAAATATAATATAAATTAAATGTAATATACAAAATAAATATAAAACTAACTGATACTTAGTAGAAATGCAGCGAATTTCACATTTCCCTTATCATCAAAGAAGTAGTAATTAGTAACATAATAATAAATCAAATATTTTAGTTGTGTACGTATCCCAGAATCTTCCTTTTATCAACTAATTTCAGCAATAAACATGAATTACAATAACATTATATGTCATAACAAAACACAACTAAACATTCTTTTTTAAGTAAAGCAACCTTTATTTGCTTTAAATTGTTATAAATATTCTATTACATTAAACGTGTTTTATGCTTTCTAATAGATTGACAACACTTGATATAACATTATAATAATTGAATTTTATTTTTAAACCTAAATTCCTAAGGTATAAATGGAAAAGATTATAGAGAAAGTTAAATTGTGTTGTAATTGGAAAAGTTTGACTTATCAATACTTAATAAAATAAGTTCCATATTTTAAAAATGAATGGCTACTAATTCTGACTATATTAAACAAGTAATATAAAAAAAAATTAAGTCAATTCCTACTTTGAATGGATGAATAGAAAGTATTTTATTAACGATTGAAAATTTGAGTAAGATATATAAATATATATGGGGAGAGAGTGAACTAAAATAGTAGGAATTGAGAAAAAAAAAAGCATGATTTGTCTGCATTGTTGAAACAATGCATACCCGGTTTGGCTCAAAAACTGGTTTTCGACGCCAACTTTTGTCATTGTTTTAACAGTACATTGCTACAACAATGTAGACGAATTTATGTTAGCGTTTAAAACAGGTTATTAATTTAATTTATTAATTAATATTTGAAAAAAACTGTATTAAAATCAAGTGTCCTCCACTACAAGGTTAAAAAAAATTATTTGAAATTGATTGGATGAATGGAAATCATTTTAATAAGGATTGAGAATTTGAACAGGACAAACATATATATATAGAGAGAGTGAGCTAATAGTAGGAATCGAGAATAATTACGAAACACCTGAATTTATAATTTAAATTTAGTAAAGCGAAAATGACGCATTATTGCATCACACTAACAATGATTACTCCTAATAAGTTCAAAAGTCGATATCAGTATTTTATTTTCACCATCATTTTATTATTTTTATAGTAACTGTCTTTTAAACCTATAAACCAGCGCATCTCAAACTTTCAATACTTGCGACCCAATATTCAATCACAATTTTCCTCACGCCCCCCTCCATAAAACACCAATGTATTGAATTCGATAATACGATACTTTGATGCCAAAGCTGGAATATGATACTTTGAGGCTAAAGCTACAATACGACTTTAACCTCTTCGTTACCGACGTATATAAACGTCTCGCTCAGCCAGCGCATAAATTGCCCCTGAAGTATATATTCGTCTTTCCGAAATACGCTCACTACTATCCATAAAATTATTCCGAAGTTTTTGGAATGCAATAGAATGATCTTAACATTGTTTGTGAAGGATTTACTTATTTCAGGAGATTTTATTATTTTCCCTTTTTCCCTTCCCCCAAATACAATACATATGCGTGCATTCATGCAAAACGGTGTCATTGGGGAGTGAATCGCGTAAGCTTTAATCTGCAGTTAATGGATTAATTATAAGCCGTACAAAAAAAATAATCAAGTTAAGTGTTAATTTTTGCATATAATTTTATATATGACCAACCGATGCGGTCAATGGTAATTATTAAACTTGTTCTTAACTTAGTATTGTTAAGATAATTATAAAGTACACATTGTGCAGTACTGATACATTTATAAGTGTATTTTTTTCCATTATGACAAAATGTAAGTTGTTTGTTTACTTTCAAAAATTTAATAATTTTTTGAAATAATCTTTTGTTTTTGACTTTTCAATAGGCTCGCGCCCCCTTATTGAGTTATCACGCCCCCTAGGGGGCTCGCCCCACAGTTTAAGAAGCGCTGCTATAAATGTTATATGCAGAACTTCAGCAAAGCAATTAGCCATCAATAAATAAATTGGATTATTCATGCAAATGAATTCTTAATTTCTCTGAAAAATAAACTTGAAAGGTTTTGTCATAATATGATTAATATGCTTTTCAAAACATTTCTTTCATAGAAATGTTAAAATGTTTATTAGAAAATATTTATGGTTTTTTAACATTGATTTTCTGATGACTTTATTAAAAATAATACTCTACGAAACTAAAGAATTTTAAGTATATTTTCATTCCGATTAACCAACGAAAATCATTACAAATCAAATGTTAATTCGAATCATAAATAATTTAAAATCTGATTACAGACTAACATTTACCGCGGATACTATCAGAATCTATAACCGAAGTGCTTCTTTTTTTACTCACCCATGGAGCCTTTCATGACAGTTTCTGATGTAAAATATGCCCGGTGTGTTAAAATAGAATTTATCATTATTTCTTACTTAATTATAGAAATCAAAATACATTTTTAATCAAATAAAAACTAGTTTCATCTAAATATTTTCTAGTAAATGATTTTTTTACAAAATAAATATCTTAAGATTGTATATGTTGGATTGGAGTACGAGATTTTGTTGTTCTCTTAGGTACCCCTTCCCCTGTTTTTCTTTTCCCCCAGGGGCTTCGAACGGGAACTACACCGAAAAAAGGAAGAAAAAAAAAAACAGTTATTTTGGTCGAAATGAAAACCGGAACTGAACCGAAAAAAAATTCGGCTAATTTCGTTTCGATATATCAGTCATTCGTTCAGTCATTTTGTTACTGTAACCAACTTATCAATATTTTCTAATTTAAGCTCAACACCATATAATTATCATAATTTCATGTACATTGCTTCTCGATTTCCTCTCTGTTTTGATGTTTACTAATACTTTTCTGTTTCAGTTTCCCCTGAAACTACTTGTAGAAGGCAGATTTAATTGGAATAAACTAAAAGTATCTATTGATGTTTTAATATAAGTCTGAGTTATATTTTTCGCATCTCAGAATACAATGATTCATGGATTCATATACATCCATGCGATGGATGTAAAGACTGCCAAGACAGAGAAAACAGAATCACGAACCTGGTTTTCAAATATGATTTTGATAATGGATAACAATGCCAGTGATCGCCTTTCTCTGCTTACCACTCGTACAATACATTCTGGTTAAATGTATTTATTTACATGTGTTCCAATTAAAGAAGGAAAAAAATCGTCTACAATTTCCTAGAATTACATTTTTAGTGCAAATAAAAAATATACAGAAAATAGAATTATTCATTCGGAACTGAACCCCAAACCAATATTTTTGGAGAAAAGAAAACCGGAACTGAACCGATATATCTTTTTCTTAGTTGAACCGGAACGAAAAAAATTACCGTTCGAAACCCTGTTTTTTATTTTTTTTTTTCCCTTGAGATATGTATTTAAATGGACTACTTTTTATTACAAAGGAACATGCATTGCTATTCTAATGAAGTAAGTCGTATATTTATATTCTACTCAAATATATTTCGAAATTTTCTTTGAATCTATAAAGGGGTTCGTTAAGCAATCCTGATTCTCAGAATAAATTATTGTGAAACACAAAAGGGTATATGATTACTGACTTTAAATAGAATTGTATAAATATATTCAGTAACTGATTGCATTATCATGGAAATAGTGAGCTAATATTAAGTTATTTTCGGTGTAATTTATGAGAATTCACTTTTAGAATATATGATGTCATTTTCAAACTGCTTAAAATATTTTAAATCTTTTAAATTTGAAGAGATTTATTCACATTGCTATGTCAAACAGTGCACGTAAAACATGATTTGGTTTTATTTTTTCAATTAGTTAATTTTTAAAAATAAATTAAAAGAACACTAATTTAATAAAAATATTCTGTTTCTTTGATACTGTGAATTTTGTTCAGAATTTGCAAATGAAGCTAAAAAACCAAAAATACGATTTAATGAAATAATAGGGGTAAAACACAAGTAAGTTTTAAATGAATATTTAATTTAATAAGTGTACTTAAAATATTTTTATTTGGAAACCTAAATAAATTATTTTGCTTATTAATATATTTACTTTGTATAAATAAGTATTTTTCATACGGTATTAATAAAATTACAATGTGGAAGGAAAGCTTGAAATTAAGCAAAATCCATTTGTTAATTTCAAGCACGTTTCGGAATATTTGACCTATTTCGAAGAAAATTAAATTTAAATATTTACTCTTCGCATGATATTTACTCAAGGATCAACTGCTTTAATTATAAAAGGTCGCCTTTGCGTAAATACCACAGGACTACTTGATTTTTCGGAGCTTGATTAAGAAGAAAAATTAAAGCATGAGCGTAGCAATTAAAATAAAAAAGATATATATAAATATATATATATATATATATACTGTCACAGTTTTGATTTTTCTAGCATTTCTATTTTTCCTCAATGCAAAATATCTTTCAGCATTTAAAGCTTCGTATTAATTTTTCCTCAACTTAAAAGATTTGAATTTTTGTACATTTACATCAATAAAAATTTTCTGATTATGAAATACATAGTTATTTAATTTGTCGTTAAAATTATTTGAACTTCAAAAAGAAAACAAAAAAATGTGTCTTTAAGATACCAAAATTTTCTATTCAAAACAGAAAAATAATAAACAAGGAATACATATTATATACTTCTCTAATTATCTATTGTAATCTATTACATACCTCCTACTGTTTTTTCCATCATTCTTGAATGCATATCATCTATAGTACCTGTGCTATAAATTTAATTTCATTTATTCAAATATTTACTTAAATAATAAATGCTCTCCGCAATTTCAAACCAATTACAATTATTTTCGATAATTACGATTGCATTGTAACGATAGCAAAAATGCATCATAAAAAAGACAAACTTAGAAAATATTTTCAGATAAAACTGCATTTTTCCCACGCCCCTCTCCTAAGGGGCTTGATATCTCTACAAGGAAGGCACGAGCAAATTGAAAAGTAATGAAAACAAAATATTACATAAGAATTATCAATTCACTGAAAGAACAAAAAGAAAATGCATTCTGACAAAATAAAAAAATTAAATAACATTTACACTGATCAAATACGCTTATAAATGAAACGGTACTGTACAATGTATTTTATAATTAATTTAACAATACCAAGTTAAGAACAAGTTTAATAATTAACAGTGCCCCATGGGCATGTTATATATAACATTATACACGAAAATTAAAACTTATCTTGATAATCTGTACGGTTTATAAATAATCTCCTAACTGCTGATTTAAAGTTACGCGATTCTTTCCCCAATGCCACCGTTTTCCCCATAGAAGCGTGCATGTGATGCATTGGGGGGGAGGTTGGATGAATGAATGTGTGAGAAATCATTTGTTATAAGTAAACCCTTCGCAAAACACTGCCAAGGAACTTTTAATGCATTCCAAACCTTTCGGAATAATTTTATGGATAGCAGTGCACAGAAAAGATTGTAACTTCGGAAAGACGCGTATATGCGTCAATAGAATATAACGCACCGGTTGAGCAAAACGTATAAATACGCCGGTGACACTTCAGAGGCTAAAGTCGTATTGTAGCTTTAGCGTCAAAGTGTATTGAATTTCTGCATTGTTATTTGTATGGAAGGAGGGTGCGATGAAAATTATGATTGGATATTTGGTAGTAAATATTGAAACTTTGAAAAGCACTGAGTTTAAGGAAGGAATTACTGATTAGTTATTTTTATTAACATCGTGACTCATCTAAAAAGGATACGTGAGGTATTGGGGACGTATTTTGTAAGTGACCCATGGACAAGTAACAAGAATTACATGTGAACTGGTACCCCTCCCTGCAAAATTCCACATTTTTTCAAAAGTGGCGGATTTTAGTCTCAATAGATTTAATGTACCTCGAAGAATGACTAATCCAAAGGGAGTTAAAGCGCGTGTTGTCAGAATTAAAAATGCAATATGTTAAATCTAAAAATTAAAAAAATATAACTTTAAGAAAATTAAGTACTATATTTTATTACAATATTCTTTATTTTAACTCTTACAATTGTATCAGAACTCATGGCACCTCTAGTTAATCTCTTTGCTTCTGGACGAAGTCAAAGTTATACCCAAAATTAAAATAATGCATCTAGGCAATAAAAAAATAATCTCTCTCAGATCAAGTTCCAGGTACATACCTAATCCTGAAATATTACCTGTAGATAACAGCGAATCTTCATAATTATTGTGATACATTCAGACACCAAATGTTATTTTATGCTAAACATGAACGGAAAAAACAATTCAATCTGAACAATGAATAATGAAGTACTGTACGCTGGTAACTCTTGTAGCTTTATTACCCATAACTACGGAACTGCAAATGCAAATTTGAATTCAGTGTCCCTTTGGTGAACATCAGGAAGGTTGATGGTGGTTTAAGCAAGGTTAATAGTCGATTTAGTCCAGCAAATTAAATCCCAGAGCAGAGGAGTTGTTTATGCAAATGAAGCGAGTACGATTGATAAATTGTGAGCCTGCTCTGTTGATTAGCCACCACGCTTCGCTTTGTACGCAACCAGAGATTGTCACAGGCATTAGGAACCCGATCGAATTATCCTTCCGGCTGGCCACCCTCTGTAGGCACAGAGTTGATAGCTTCATTACCATTCGAAGCGAGATCTGATTGAGGGTATTCTGTTGATTCTTAGTGGAAAAGTTACTTTAATTAACTGGGAAAAGGATCCATAACCAGAGGTATCTGTGTTCTGAGTATGCAAGAGATTTATTTATTCCATACATAATCGAATATAATTGAATGTCCATCTTATATTCCTTCTATTGATTTCCTTTCTATATAAATAAGCTCTGAGAGACATAATTTCTTATAAGAATTAATATATGACATATAAATTACCTAAGGAACTTCATCTTGTTCGTCACATTAATGCACACCATTTTTTACAAGAATATCTAAAATTGGAAATTATCATTAAGTCAAGATATGGAACGTTTTTCTGTAAATAAACCTGTTTCGAAGGTATTTTGGCAAACTTAGAATGGAATCGTTGTTAGATAAGTATCAAATATAATTATATCAAGAGAAAAACAACTATTTGGAATTGTTTATCTAAATTTTACTTCTGTAAAATGGCCAGCTATGAAAAATATATTCTTTTTTTTTTTGTTTGTGATATTTGCTATGATAGAAGATTGAGAGTTCTTATCTGAATATATTAAATATATTATTAGTATTTTTAAAACGGTTTAAACCAGCTACCACCAACTGGTGGACTGTGTGAGAAACGTTTAATTGTCTGCAAGAAAATTGGGACATTCTTTATATTTTTATATGAAGGTTCAATTTCACAAATGATGTGTATCAAAACATATTATGAAATAAGGATTACACTTTTCTATACATTATTTTATCTGCTATCTTTAACGAAATGCCTTCCCAGTTCAGCGACTTTTAGCTACTTTTGCAGTGTTTACATTGAAATTGGAAAGGAAGCGTTGACAACGATGTTAAATTAGAGGCATAACACTTCAGTTTGTTGATATTGCTTTGAGTTACTGGTTTATGCTCACTTTTCGTGAAGTTCTTTTTAACGATATGGAAATGGACACATAAATAAATGACAATGTACTTATAGTGGTCCATTATATTGTGGCCAGTCATATAAGTGGCCCGCCAAATGTAAGTCGTAAAACGTTTAGCTATTTAGCGGTCTATTAAGCTCTGAAGTTTGGTGATCTCTGGGTTAAACTGATAAAATCTTCTTGCAAACTCTAAGAGGCATTTTAATTTTTCATTTACCGAAAATAGTATTCCAAATTGATTTGCAATGCATATTTTGACTTTTTATTCATGTGGGGGCTTTTTTTTATAAATATATAATATACACATATCAAAATTCAAAATAATATACCCCCATTATTTGAATAGAATTATAAGCTACAATACTGATTTGTAAAGGAGTATGAATACTTTTTAATAACAACGAAATCTTCTATTTGAAAAAAATAAAATAATTATAATATTTTTAATATTTATCGAATCATCTAAATAAAATCTTGAATAGTTAAGCTCTGGATAGCCACGCATAAATTCATATAGACTTTATGACGTGCTTCCTAAAATAAGGTGATCTTGAGGATATTAATAAAAATAATCAGGAAAGAGATTATTTAAAGAACTAATTTTACTCTTTATATCGGCTATCCTCCATTATTTACATATTTTTCTTTAAAAAAAATCTAAAATGAAAAACTCATAAAATGATGATCTCGGTTATTATATTTTTGATTACGGATAAGAAAAACGGAAAAATTTGCTCTAACGTTTAGTCGAACCTTCACTTTGATTTATTATTAATAACAAAACGGTTTATTTAAGAACCTTAAGAGCCCCTTTTATGGGTTGGAAACATTTAAAGACATAATTTTAAACTTAAATAATGTATAAATATTTAAGAAATACTTATAATATATAAACTAACCAGAAACAATGGATACATATATAAAATAATTATTATCTTTCGTGTCATATACACATCGATTGATGGAAAGAAATTTATTTATTTTTTGCAGGTTCTCAACGTGATTTTCAAATTAACCTCTTGGGAAAGATATCTTAGGGATAGTTTTTGATTCGTTTGAAAACCTCACCTTGTGAATGAACTGTGATAAATTCAGATTAGGTTTGCTGTTTAATACGTTCTGAAGTAAGATCGATGAGGACTTTGAGAATGTGATAGTGAAGGAAAATTTTGCAATTGACTTTAAGTATGTATCATTAGAACTAATGAAGAAATTAAAAGACGTGGAGTTTCGTATGATTACTGTTTAGGCTTATACCAGATTTGTATCCCGCTTCGCTAGGATTGAAGATTTGCAGTGTCAGTTAAGTGAATCTTAATTATTATTAATAAAGATTCGAGATTAGTCAGATCTAAGATTTTTCTCTCAATGGTTTTTATCACTAAGATAATACATTGAATTGAATAAAAGTTGTTGAGTTTGAAAATAATATAGTGTGATCCATTACCATCAAACACTAACACGAGCTTTAGTTCGTTTCAATTTTAACTCATCGAGTCGTTTGACCGTACACCATACGGGGTACCCAAGACTGGTCACAATTGTTTTGTCTGTATGCTGTAGGGACAATGATATTTTTTCTTCCTATCTTTGATGATTTGCCCGTATTTTTAATTCTTATAGTGATTATTAGTGCTAGTGTTTTGAAGAAATGTAGTTTGTCCATGGTACTGAAATACTTCACTCCCCGGATTTTCTTTGTGGTGAATTGTGGGAATTTTTCATTCATTCAGTAAGTAAGTGTATATTAACATCACATTGTTCAGCTACATGAGGACGTTTGGCGATGGACCTCGTAATTCTGAACCATGGTCAAGTGACCAGGACGACACCTCACCCGGCATCTCCTCACCTAACTACCACACCACACCGCCGGGAGGACGTTTAAGCTCACGACAGATTTAAAGTGCATTGCTCCTCAGTTATTAGTGGTACTGGGCTTGAACTCATGACAAGCCAGCCACGATCCGATACCTTGACGATTTGGCTACCGCGGCCACGATTTTTCATTGAAGGCAGGAATTTAAATTCTTGAAAATATTCGATAACAAGGATTGACGAGGCAATGTGCAATATGTTGCGTGAAAAGAAGTGAAAATGGAAAGATAATATAAAAAATGCTGATAGTATATCAGGCCCCGTTGAAATGTAAGACTTAGTATTACACCATGCTTCAAATTGTGTGTGCGTATATATATGCACATATACACAACATCCTCAACCATTTGAAAAAAAGTTACGAACATAAAATATTTTTGAAAGTATAAGAGAAATCGTTTTAAGGTGTATGGAACATTCTTCAAAGCTTGTGGAGAGTATATACGATATATTATAAGCAAACATTCAGGGGTCTTTGAGTTAAATAATTATTACTTTAAAAATTGTAAAAACTAAAATTGAAAATTAAAATAAAACTCTTCCACTTTCACATTTTGTTAAGTATTATGCTTAATTGTATGCAATAAAAATATACCTTTTTTTGGAACATTTTGGCCAAAAAAATTGACCGTTACTTAATTTGACATTATTTTTTAAATTTAAAAATAAATTTATTTTGTACAAAAAACTGATATTAAACAAATTAGTTTTAACCAATATAAAAATGTTGAATTCTCTTAATTTTAAGTGGCACAAGTTAATTTATCGGCATATATAAGCGATAGAATAAAAGTTACGCAGCGTATAAATGTGTTGCTTAACGTTATGGCTACCTCGAGGCTTATAAAAAAGTGATTTCCTCTTTTTATAGTAATTATCCTTCAAAAGCTATACATACCAAACATCTTTGATTAGTTTATCATCAGAGACAACTTTTTTTCCTCAGTGAATGTCATCTTTAGTTATTAACGAAAAAATATTCATAAGTACTTAAGATAATTAAGTATTTTACACTAAAAACTAAGATGACGGCAAAGATAACTAGAGGCAAATTTTGTAATAATAATAAAAAAAAGGAAGCTTTAAACAAAATGTTAGATTATTAAAAGGAAGTATACGGCTACTTTAGCTCATACGCGACACAGAGTTAAAAAAAAATGAAAAAAAAAAAAAAATCCAGATAATCTTTTAAAGAAAAAGGAAAGAAAAAGAACAAAAATATTGATAAAACTTTCACTTCATAATTGCTGTCTTACGAACTGAATAACGAGCATGAAAAATCTGAAATCTTCCCTCAAATTTTCTTTCTATTTTTTATTTTATTTTACGTAATCTTTATTGTATGTAGTGAATCGTGAGTATTTCACTTAAAGGATACCGAATGACTCATTTTTCATTTCTGATAATCCTTCGCTTAAGACCACACCCAAGGGTGTTAAAAACGATACCGCCAAGTGACACAACCTCATTAGACGTAGGTTGATAACAGAATGAAATGAGGTGCAAAAATAGATGGAATTGCCGTGGATTGAGATTCCCTACTTCGGAGAATAAAATCGTCCATTACACTTTTACTTTATAAATGTATACCACAGATAAATCTGAGAGTGATAGCCGTGGTAATGTTTCATCTACATTGCTTCGAATGTCACCGAAAATCTATGTTTCACTTCCAGTCAATTTGTTAGGAAATTTATGTGATTCTTTTCATTCTTCTTTATATATCTTTCATTACTTCGGAATTTTAGTAAGATATATTCGATAGCTCTGCATGTTCTTACTTTTAATAAAATGTAATTAAAGTACAATTTACAAAAATTTAAATGCAACATATGACCAGTGAAGTCTTAACACTTCTTTAGGCCCTAGGTCAGCGCAAAAAATTTTAGGCTTTATCTACACCCATTTTTAGTAAAACAATTATATAGGATACATCGTGAAATACACGACCAAACGGTAACCCTCAGCAAATAAATGTTCGTGGCTCACAATCTCACAAAGCCAATGTAAGCCGACTCGACCAATTGACTGCCTTAGATTAAATAAGTAATAATGGTGTGTGATGGTAGGCCTAGGCCTAAATACGAACTACGACAGTGTTTCTCAAACTGTGGGGCGCGCCCCCTAGGGGCATGATAACCCTATGAGGGGGGTGCGAACATACTAAAAATTCAAAAACAAAAGATTGTTTAAGAAAATTATTAATTTATGGAAAGTAAACAAACAAAATACCTTCTGACAAAATAAAAAAAAGTAAATACACATTTACACTGATATAATACTCTTATATGAATATCAGTATATTGCACAACATATTTTATAATTAATTTAGCAATACTAAGTTAAGAACTAGTTTAATCATTACCAGTGACCCCTTGAGATTGTCATATAAAAATTATATCAAAAAATTAATATTTATCTTGATAATTTGTATGGTTCATAATAAATTCCTTAACTGCCGGTTGATAGTTACGCAAATCGCTCCCCAATGCCACCGCTAAAAAAGTAGTTCTTGAAACATATAAAAATATTGTTACAAATTTTGTGTAAATAGTGTGAATAACTTGTATTTGGATGTGAACTGTAATATTCACAAGCAATGCCTTCCCTTACGCTATAGTGGCGATTCAATGAGAACTTGGATCTATAGATCCAATAATAGTCAGGTCAAATAATCATGTCACCCAAAATCCATCAAGATAACACACAACTGCGATTTTAAAGAGGTACATGAGTCTGCTGAAGTCAAACAAAGTTTAAGAAGACAGTGAAATAATCTCAGTGCAAAAAAATATTACCAGAATTCTTCAAATCATCCGTCACTATAAGCACAAGCCCTCAACAATATTGCTGGTATATGAATGTCATATGGGACAGGCTAGCACATTTTATCCAATGTACGCAGCATGAGAGGAATTGCAAACTAGTCTCTCAAGAAAAACTAGAAAAAAAACTGTCCACTATTTCCACCACACTCATTGTACTCGAATACCATTTCACAATTTTTTTTTATTCCCAAAGATGTAAATTTAAATGAAGGGCAGCTTATTCTAGAAACCTACAAGAAATGTAAATGGATTGCCAGAGGTTTTCAAAACGCTCATTTCAACTGACTTCGAGGACACATAATGAAAATACTGAAAGCAAATATTTTTTTTTAATTTAAAGTGAGAAGCTTTTAACTAATTTCTAGAGCTTCTGGGTAGCAATTTGTGGAATTTTCAATACAAAATTCAGAAGGGTTGCTGATTGTACAGTGAATTTGTGAACTTAAATTTAAAAATAAATTCATGTCATATTACTAGAGTGTAATTAGACATCGGTTGGAAAACATCTCTGAATAATTTCTATGCATAAATGACATATGCTTTAATATAGGAAACAAATAAATTGTGTAATGAAGGGAGATCTAAAATAGTTGTTCGTTTATTTCGAAAAAGACTTATAAGAAACTACCATAGACAAAGGACCGTACTTTCTTTATTTGGTGAATTAAAAAAGAAAATATATCAGAAAAAAAATGGATATTTTCTAGTCATATGTTCATATGACTTCTTTTCTGGTAAATGCTCATATTCAGAAAATAATCAAGAAAAAAACTTGTTAACTGAGATAATTAATGACAAAGAATTTCGATGTTCTTTTATTCATTATACGCATCTACAGCTTTCTTCTTGAGAGAAACAACATAATTAAGCAGTTACTAGAGTTAGACAGAATATGTTTATATAAATAATATAATTATAAGATTCCAATCGCGTAAATATTATATTAATTATAACTCTGACGTTCATCAGATATATCACAAAGATCTACGAATCGATATGTCTATATGCTATTATCACTCCAGTAATATTTCTCCTATTGTAATCTATCATGTCTTCTTTTATATGCTTAGAAATTATTCTTATATAGAAGCTCTATATTTATATATAATTTCTACTAGTGTTTCACTAAATTTACGATATACAGGGTGTTGCCAATAGCTTCCGAGGGGTGATATTAAGCGGCATGAGGAAGACATATCAACATAGAACACGGGGTCACAAAATACCCTTAGTCGGAATAATTCGCAAACATAGTTATGAAGGGTGTCATGTCGAGTGGAATGAAAATGAGTAATAAGACGTAAGAAAAACATTTATTAGACGTAAAGCATATTTGCAATACGGACAATGCATCACAGTTTGACGTCAGAAAACCAGCAACAAATGATTGTCACTGGAATTGTACGAAGTTTCGAGCCACGTAGGTCATAGCTCAGCTGACACCGATTGTCGGATGCTTTCAAACAAATCCTGTTGCACTTCTGAGGTCGAGCTGTGATGCATTGTTAGTATTGTAAACATGTTTTACGTCTAATAAATATATTTGTTACGTCTTATTACTCGTTTTCATTCCACTATACATCACAACCTTTAAAACTGTTTTTGAGAATTACTCCTACTAAACGGGATATGCGACTCCTTGTTCTATAATGATTTGTTGTCAACAGGCTGCCTATTATCACGTCTCTGAATTTGTCGGTCGAATTCCGCAACGCCCTGTATATTTCTTAAGAATATCGAAAGAAGTTAACGTGGACTCGAAAGAAGTTATGGTCTACAATATAGTTATAAAATATTGAAAGAAAGAGTATAATGAAATTGTGACCTGATATAAGCATCATTTATCAAATACAATTCATTTTTCGGATAGAATGGTCCGTATTTTTTTTTTCTTGAACAATATTGTTAAAAATAATGTCTTAAAAAATTATGTGTTTCATGAAGATAATAAAAGTTAAAATAGAAGGAATTTATTCCAAGTATATCTTACTTCAGTAAGCCAAAAATGAATTATTATCCATCATTGTAATGATACCAATTATGTGTGATGCTTGGTTACTCAAGAAAAAACACAGGAAATGACAGCTATATTGAGATAATGCTACTGCTTATGATCTCCGGATATGTCTTGTTTTTATCTATAGGAATCATATAATACTTTTCTTCGATATCTCCTCATGTAGTTTGTGGGAACTATTACATTTTTCTTAACACACACACATAAAAAATGTATTATCGGTTTAAAAAAATATGTGATATAATAAATTAAATATACCTTTATAATTTTTTATATTTTTCTAAGGAAATAAATCAATTGCCTCTACAAAGAAAATATCTCAGTTTTTATATAATTAATTTTCAATTAGCAAATAATTTGATAAGTCTCCTAAAATCGGAATTATTGTTCGATACGATTAAATAAATTCTATAAGTTGTATATATTGCCGCTAAAAGGTGCGGAAATTAGATTATCGGTGAATTTACTGGGTAACCTGCACATTAACTAGGATGATCCGTTAAAGTGCAGAAAACTGTTTCTTTTTTCAAATCACCTAGGGAGTCTGCAAATTACCTAGATATTCATCATATTACCCACTAGGCACTTGAAAAAGTGAAAATAATACTTTTGATGAATTTCCAGCAATACGTCTGTACGCTTAAATCAAATGCTGCTTATTTATTTTTTGATTTTTAAAGAATCACATTAATAAAATCAAGTAAATAACAAATTAGCTGATTGGATCAAAAATTGCTTTCAAGGAATTTGTTTCCAGATGATATTAATCATCGTAGTTAAATTTATTATAAATTAATTCAAAGTGTCTTTTATCGAATACATTTACTGTGTATAAATGCTCAGGATAAATTGTTTTAGGATGAGTCCATGCTCAATCAAAATTCCTAACAGAAGGGAAATGAGATAACTTTTACTATAAATTAACAACTAATCTGCAGGTTACCTAGTTAAAATGCTGAAAACTCTTGACTCAGCAGTTGAACGGAAAAAATCAGTCATTTGGATTTTAGCTAGGTAATCTGCCCAACAACAGCTATCAAACCATAACAGCAACACATATATTCAATATAAGTCGTGAGATAGAATATTATATAAAACTAAATATTTCAATAAGGCGTTTTTAGTTTTGTTTTTTTTAACTCAAAAAAGTGTATAAATAATTGTTCTTTCATCACATTGAAATTCTTTCAAAATATTTAAAAATCTAATCACATAGTCATACAAAAAAAATTTCAAAAAGGTGAAATTAAGAAAAAATAAGTTTCAGATATATATATATTTCATCCAAAGCAGAAAAATAAAAAAAGTGTTTTTCTATGAATTATTTTAAAATTAAGTATCATAAATTTAAATAATTGTCCTAGTATAATATTTTAAAATCAAGTCTGTTGACTAAAACAAATATTTTATGCAAAATGTTTACTAAGAGAATTAACAGATACCAAGGATTAAGACAATTGTATTATATAATTTAAAATACTTAAAATGCACAGTGCAGGACGTGCAATAAAATTTACCCTATATTTAAGGGCGAAATGCAAAGATTATACATCCTGAAATATATGTGCGGAATGTTAAATTAAAATTCCTTCAGAATCTATTCAGAACATTACGTAGAAAGGGAAGAGAAACAAATATCTACAAAATAAAGATGAAAACCTTGAAGGTTTTATTAAGTGAAATTCTTGAATTAAAGTGAAAATCAATTGTAATTATAATGCGTACATTCTGAAATTATATAATAGTATTTGTTCTCAAGGTTTCCCTGTTTATAATTCATATTTCAATATATAATCTCTTAGAATTGTTTAACTTTTTATATGTATAAAAAAGAAAAAAAAAAGATAAAGGAATCAATCTCAAAAACATTTAAAAAACATTCAATGCAGGTAAAAATTTACTGTTTTGTAAAAAAATAAAAGATATTTTTAATGCGATATATCCAATACTTAAGAAAACAACTCATGGAAACCTTGTTTTCTGTATTAAATGCAGCACCAAAAGCATTAAACCTCGTTGTAAGTCCCAAATCGATGCCAAAAAATAATTGCTGAATAAATTGATTCTTCAACAATGTAACAGTTATGTGACGGCAGGATGCAACAGGACGATGATGAAAAATTTATATAATTCTTATTCAATAGCTATATTTTAAGGTGTTATTATATTTTTTAATACCAAATTTTAATCAAATCAACATTTGCTCAGTTTAAACAATTTTTTAATATATATTTTATAATATACATTGTTTTTAAAAAAAATTAAAAATAGGTAAATTTATATTATAATAATTTCTTGTTGATGTATTTGTTTTTACATAATTTTTAACCATTAGTGCAATAAAAAGTTGGTGTAATTTAGTATTTCTTTTTTAGTTAATGCTGTACTGAAACATACAAATTTTCGAAAAGTCATAAAGTTATTCTTAATGCCGATATTGAGTACGAAAAAAATAAGTTCATTGGGAATCAATTAACAAGTTTTTGTCTATTTTTTTATTATTTGAATGGATTAATTTGTAACGAAGAAAATGTACAAAAGACATATTTTGTTGCTGATATTAGAATTTAAAGTATAAGACTTTTTTTTTTTTTTGTAAACTAAATATGAAGTTTAAACTAAACTAAATCTAAATTTAAACTGACAACTAAAGGTAAAAGTTTTAAAAAAATAGTTCTACTAGATACTTTTATGTTAAAATTATAAACTTTACTTCACACACATTAAAAAATAAAACAATACGAAGCTTTTCTATTTTGGGTTCAGTAAAATATTTACTTTTCTAAATTTTAAGCTCTTCTTTTGAAAAAAAAATCATTTATTTTCTACCTCAGCCTTAACTTTAAATTATTTTTTTCAATTCCTACTACTAGTTTACACTCTCCCTAAACATATTTATATATCTTGTTCACACAAATTTTCAATCGTTAATAAAATACTTTTTATCCATGCACTCAAGTTCAAATACATTTTTAAAACTTATAGTGGATGACACTTGGTTTATAATATAGTTTGTTTTAAATATTAACTCATTAATTAAATTTAATTAATTAATTTTAATTTTATGTGGGAGAAAAAAATTGTCACTTAATATTGTGAGTTTCTTATACGTATATACATATTTTTATTAAATATAAAATATAATTATTTAATAAAAAATAACTAAAATAAAATTTTTCTATGTTGATTTATGTAGGAATTGACTTAATTTTTTTTCTTATATTTCTTGTTATAATATAACAAATCATAAATATTTAATTCGAAACTTCCTTTTTTTTATATTAAGTGCCTCAATATTTATTTATTTTTAAAATATATAATTTATTACGTTTTTAGTCCCTAAATTTCAATCTTTCTTATTTGAATAACATATACCGTTTTTATGACAAAGGAATGTTATAAAACTAATTTAATGTGCAAGGGCTTCACATGGAATTCTAGAACCAAATGCGACTTACCAAAAACTGTCATTACTTGTTCTCTAGAATCTTGTCCTGCTAGTGACGTCACCAAACATGTGTACTTCCCGCTGAGTTCTGTGGAAGGTTTCTGTATCCTCAGGGCTCTAAATCGTGAATAAGCGTCCTTCGTATTTACAGCGAAGTCAAGATCCAGGCGATTTTTTAAGACGCCGGATGTATGTCTATTGTTAAGCTCAGGAATCCATTGGTAGACGGGTTCTAGATAGTCTTCAAAGAACCATTTGACCACAAGCCTAATATCGTTTTCATTATATACATATTCGCAATCCAATACTACAAAATCTTCAGTGCCGTTCTGGATCCAACGAGGAACAGATAAGCGTCGAATTTCTACTGCATTAGAAACTGGAAAGAGAGAAAAAAAAATGTTTAGTTTAATATGAATTACAATATCTCAGTGTGTCTTATTAATTAATTTTACGTATTCCGTCGAAAATTTTATGAGCTCTACAATTGGCCGTAGCAAACAATTAAATAGTTTAATGAAACTCTAGTTTTTACTTTTAGATTTTAAAATTTAAATAACGCATAACATTTTTTGGTACTTACGTAAAATATAATCTACCAATTTCTTCAAATTAAAATTGGTCTCCAATTACCCTGATAAGCGGACAATAGTGAAAAATCGTTTCTCTTTCATGCTTTTAAACAGCAGTAAAAATGAGAGCATTTTTCGACCTTTTTATTTAGTGCAATTGTCTGATGATATATCACGTAAATACCGTTTTTTCTTACTCTTAATAAATGAATAAAAATATGAATATAAAAAAATTATATCGTGTCATATTTAACAGGGGATAATAGCCTTTTTTGCTGTAAATAATAACAGAACCTGTAAACTAATAACCTAACCTATATTTAACATAGACAAAAATTATGTAAAAATACCTTTTAGGCCTAATTCAATTTTGTGGAGAATTTTACACTACATATTAAAAGCACCACAAATTATTTAAGACTATAAATTTTAAGGGATATATTTGTTAAGGATGCTTTAACTTAGGTTTTTGTGTTTTGTTACAAGAAAAACGAAGAAATAATTGGATATACTTAAAGACCGGTCTTAAAATTTTATAGCTACCAGAGGCATCGGATTTTAAATTTTAATTTTGATGTACATAGATTGAAATAAATTAAAATACTTAGCTAAAATATGAGGCAACACAATAAAAAAAAGTAAATATTTTTATATCCAAGATATTATTTTAATTTAGAAATTTTGAAAACTACAACATTTCCAAATGATATTTTTTAATGAAATCTAATTTAAACAACGTTCTCGTTTATTAAGCACAACTCAAAA
This sequence comes from Trichonephila inaurata madagascariensis, assembly GCA_019973955.1. Lineage (NCBI taxonomy): Eukaryota > Metazoa > Arthropoda > Arachnida > Araneae > Nephilidae > Trichonephila > Trichonephila inaurata. Next base: position 104,090 of record BMAV01000902.1, on the reverse strand, counting down.
TGAATATAAATTAAATAATTATAGTTCAATATGAGTTAAGTCTTAAGATATGTTATTTATTTAGACTTATTTTATGCATGATATTATTTTTTTATTGAAAATTTGATTGAAGAATTTGTATTAATTGTTTGATAAATGATTAAATACATATAAAAAATATTACGACTTACTCTGTAATTATTATTCCCATAAAATATTAACATATATTAATTAAATAATGAGATTAATATGAATATATATAATTCTGCGTAACAATATTCAAATGCACTCAATTGCTATAATTTTTCATTTTTTTTTAAATGTATTAAATTATTCCTTTTATGCCTAGTTTTTTTTTTTTTTTTGTTAAGTACTGTACAATTTGGTGTATAACGCACAGCTCCATTTTACGAAGGAACCTCAAACGTAATTGTACAGTGCTCGTATGTTTTGGAGTCATTTGTTCGATGTATTATCCAAGGTTTTTGAAAAAATTATGTACTTCTAGAACTACAAGATTTATATGTTCAATAGGTACGACATTTCTTTTAAATATACAGTATTCTGATCTACGTGGCAGTAATGTTTTTTTATACTCATATCCTTGCTTTATTTTTGAAGATATCATTTTTATACATTCGGCAAATAACACGTACCGTAAATTTCAATCTTATTTTTGGTGTTAAAAGTGCGCATTATACGCCCATTTTATTTTAATTTGAATCTGTATACGTTTTATTAGATCAGTTTTTTTTCACCTGCTTAATACATTTAATAGCTTTTAAATATTTTATTCAAACAAAATTTAAACTCACCGCTATTTTGTAGAGGCTGGATAAGTGCATTAACTTTTTTAAGAGAAAGATATTTTTATTCCGCTAGGACTAAATTCAGCGAATTTTAAATTTTGTCAAAGACAAGAGCCAAAAAAGAAAAAAAAAAAAATCTCTCTTCTTTGAACTCTACGGCACGAAAAAGGATTTATTTTATTTCAAAGTAACTACTGCAGCACAAAACTGACATTCTAGGTCACGTTTTATGGAAATTCTATTTGTGCAGCGATGTTTACTGTTATTTAAATGGTCTAAGAGTTACTGGCAAAGCTTTTAAAGGAATGCGAACCTTATACTTCGATATTACTTCATCGTGAACATAATATCCACTATGGATATTTCCAATGAATAAAAGATCAAACACGGTAAAACTTACTTTAAACTTAGACAAGATTTAGCTTATTCTATTTTCGTCCTTTCTTTTTTATTTAATTTGAAAAATGAAAAATAACGACTGAACGAATATTTAATCATTTATGTATTTTATGAAAATACATCTTAAAATAAAAGCAGACTTCGAAAGTACTGTTTTAAAAATATTGTATTTCCCTGGTTTCTCGATATTACATTTATTCAATATCGATTTCCCCATGGTTTAAGATCTTCATAGTTGAAAATCTTTGGACTTAAGGGTATCATTTTTGCTTCATAAATAAAAGAAAATTAAGCGCTTAACGTTAAGTTTATTGGTTTGCATACATTGTGTGTGTGATAGAAAAATGTAAACATATTTCTACATTATATAATGTGGGTATATGTTATTTTTTATGTATCTGATCAACTTTTTGTAAAACATTATACAAGTTGGAAGCAAATAATAGTGGCTTGGAGAACATAGTTCAAGGTTACAAAGAAGCAATGCAAAGGAAAGGAGATAGTTCGCTAACCTGCTTACAGCAGATGTTAAAAATGACCACTATTCATCTTTTGATAGCTTTGGACCCTGGTCAGCACGCTGCGGAAGGCGGATTGAAGCTAAACAGCTGGAATTGCAGCAAGCACATAAGAAAGATTCTACAGCAGTTCTCAAAGACAGAGGGTTGCGACACAACTTAGAATTAAAGGCTTTCCACAAAAAGTAATCACACACTGACTCATCAGGTGATCTGGGTGACCATATAGGACGAAGACGTGACTTAAATCAGTTAAAATCTTTGCCAGGAATGAAGATAGTGAGCGAATAACCAAGCTCAGTCTTTCTACGAATTTTTAAATGTAACTTTCCACAACGAATACCCTCTGTTACAGTGTAATTACCATCTTCATCTTTTCACCGATCCACTGCTTCAACCCGGACTAAGATCTGAACCAGTTTTGATGACTTGATGAGTGAGTCATATTCAAGTCCAATTGCATCAACTCTTCCGGGACACTCTTATTTGCCCCTCCCTGTAGTATACTCATTACAGCATAAGTGTTTTAAATTTTTGCGGTTTCTATTTGTGCAATTATAATTCAACTATCTACAGCATTGGTTTTTAAACAGTGGCCCGCGGGTCCCCGGGGTTTTCCAGTGCATTTTTAGGGGGCCCACATAGGTATTCGTTTAGGGTTAAAATTTCCCTCTTTTACAGACTAAAAGGCCTTGTTTAAAAATTAAAAGATGTGTCATCCTAGACTAGATCATTAAACTACACCCGATGTTAAAACTCTATTAGAACATGTGTATAGATTACGAATATTTTGATTATTTTTTCGTTGTTTCCAACTGCATTGTCATAACTAAAAAACACTCTGCAAGCTTTTAGTTGAAGGGCAAACTATACTTATTTATGTAAAATAACATTATCAGCACTTCTGTATCTTAAAAATATGTAAAGAAACCTTCTAGAAGCTGTAGATTTCATATATTACATCTGATACAACAACACTTTTAACAGAAATGCAACACTATCATTCTTACTAACAATTTTAGTTAATACAATTGAATACACTATTTAATTGAAACTTTTGAGGCATCTTTTGGGATTATTGAGGAAATTTTAAGTCATTCAGCCATGCGTTGGGTATCAGAGAAGGGTGTTCAAAGTCATAGGGGTCGATGATGTCAGGCTGATGCATGAAGGAGGGTTGCTGCGTATCAAAGTTTAAGAACTACTGATCTACAGCAATCATTCTATGTCTTCGGGTTATAGGTGCAAAAAAGGCAATTTCAAGTCCATTACTTGAAAATATAATTTACTTGAAATTTAACATAAGAAAATATCATAAAAAAAGGCGTATAGCGCGCACTTTTAACACAAATATAAAATAAAAATTTATGGGTGCGCGTTATTTATCGGGTAAAAAAAAATATAGCTTTAAAAAAAAGCATAAGCATACAGAAATTATACTTTTCTTCTACATAAATCAAAATACTGTTTATTTATAAGAAATGCAGTACCTAATGAACTTAAACAGTTGTAGTTCTAGAAGTGTACTATTTTTTTCAAATTCCTAGGGTAATATCTCGAATAAATGACTTCAAACTTAATAGCAGTGCACTTGTATACTTCAGGTTCCTTCGTAAAAAAGGGGTTGTGCGTGATACGACTAATATACCTAAAATTCAATTGATTCACCTTCAAATTGCCTTAAGAAATCTTAGTGATTATTCATTGAATTAAAAGTTTTAAAAAAAATCACTAAGCTAAACATAAATATAATTGTCGTTAAGCAAAGTATTGTGCTCAAGAACCTTCCAAAAATTCAATTCCCGCTTTTAAACAATGGGATATAAATATTCTTTTTTTAAGAGCCTTTAACTCGATTTCCAAGCATTATAGTAAAAAGTTTAAAAAATCATTTCTTTAAATAATGGCTAATAATTTTTCCTTTCTTATTTTATACTTTAAAACTTTGAACATAAATCCTTCTTACATGTTACATTAAATAATAACAGATTTCTCATGCTTTAAATATTTTTATTCTATTTTCTACTGACAATTTTTGTTCTCCTTCGTTAATGCTTACATAGAAAATCTTTTAAAGGAACGGCTTCAGCTTATAAATCAGAATCAATCTTCCCAACTCTTTCCCAATATCTAAATTATTTCTTTTTTTTATTTAAACTCTCTTTTATCTCACATAAAGAATGATAAATAAAGCCAAACGATTAAAGAAGAGTTTAGGGAGAGAAGTCCTGACAAAACGTACCTAAAAAAACAGCAGTGTAGAAAAATACAAAGTTTCCGCAGGAGTATGTATGAATTTGAAAAGATCCTTTTATAGAAAAGAATTCCCAGCAAAAGCATACAGAAGACAATTAATTGAAAATTCACTGGAAAAAAAATTAATTCACTTAGTTTTTTTTAGTTTAATTCAAACTAGAGTTATATGCTAAATAGCTGTTGACAACTTCGTTAGAAACCTTTTAATGGTTGTGAGAGAACAAACATAAAGTGAAAGCTAATTTTATTCGAATTTCACAACGTCAAATTGAAATTCAATTTTAAAATCAAGCGAGATTTACAATTTATTGACCCTTCATAGTTTTATTTGAGTAACAAAATTCAATTTTTCTACTATATTTGAAAGAGACTGTTTTATTCTTGATCATTCACTTAAGAGGTCTTGTCTATCAGTTTTGATTGGGTGAACACGTTTTAAAGACCTTAAAAATTCCTTAAGTGTGGTTTTTATTCTCTCCACACAACTCTTCATTGTCCTTCCGAAGGTTTAATTGAATTACACGATTCATTGACCAGTTTTCTTTTCTTTTGGCACACTAAAAACCTGGCTGATTGTTAAGCAAAACAGCTTTTATATACACTCATAATCACTGATACCATCAGTATTTTAGAACAGTTTCTATTCTCAGTTGAGAATGATCATCTGTAGATATTCCAAGACATGGACTTTGAAGCTATTTAGGTGTCTGTGATATTCTGCTGTAATATATATTAAAAAAAGATGACTCCTTTTTATAAGTTCGTAATTTTTGTATAATTCTCATTTATTTTCTCCACTTTTTCAAGTATTGGCGAGGTAGGTCTTGTTTCCTTCATAATTTTTGTCTTTCGAAAGTTATCCTATTTCTTTCTATGGAGATTCAGTAGCTGCAATGAGAGTTGTAGAAAAAGACGATAGGTCTGAGATACATTTTTTTTTTACTATGTCATCAATTTCAAAAAGTTTGTTATGAATTTTCATGTTTATTTTTGATTTTTTTTTATCCGACACTGGAACGAAGCTCATTTCTTAGCTCCAAAATGCAAGTTAAAATTTTCTCTGCACTTCCTCTGTTTTTTTCTAATTAATCTCTGTTCCTCCCACGTATTTGAGTATATTGCCCGCAAAAAACATTTGAACATACATTCACTGAGCATCTTTATCAAATATACTGACTAAAAATTTGTGTGAGCTAATTACCAAACATTTTAACAAATGAACTTTGATTGAGAGTATTATTTTTATACTTGTGATGTGATTATATAACTGTCCCGATATTTTCTTATTAATTTGAATTTTTCCCTATTGTAACGCAATGTAATGTTTCGCATTTTTATTACAAATCGAACATGGATTATTCAACGATTTGTTTTTAATAATTGTTTTCTTTCTTTAATACCTAATGAAAGGTAAACTTCCCCACAATGCTCCAAACACACAAGTAAGGATTGTCATTACTATTTATTATGAATTTTACATGTATTTGGAGATACAGTCGAACCTCCATATAACGAACCTCTATATTGCGAATATTTTTATATAGCGAATTTTTCCTGGAACCAAGAAAATTCACGATTTTATTCGTAAAATAACATCCCAATAGCGAAGTGCATTTTCTATGTAACGAACTTTTCCTGGAACCAAGAAAATTTCACGATTTTCTTCGTAAAATAACATCCCAATAGCGAAGTGCATTTTCTATGTAACGAACTTTTTCTCTTGTGATTCAATTTTTTTCTCCCTATTTTAAAATTATTTCTGGAAATTTCGAGTTATTCTCATTTTTAACACATTTTATGTTGGTCAGAAACATTTATCATAACTCGTCGAGAGCAATAGAGTTCTGCACGTTTTATCCAAGAAGTGCAACCTATAATCCCAATTGCCCAGTCTACTATAAACATCTATATCCTCTTTCACCCTCAGTGGAGTGGTCCCGTGCCTCATGTTCTAATTATAAAATAATGTAAGTTTAATATTACTTGTATGCTTTAAATTATAAAAAATATCCTTACAATTCCTTAATTTTAGTATAAAATTGTTTTCTTAATATTGAAAATGCAATGAATTCTTCGAAATTTTTCTCCTTGTTTTCCTTGCAGTTTTTCTTTCTTTCTTTCTTTTTTGATGGGAAAGATATATAAAATAAACATATATAAACTTAAAAAATGTGTGAATAATTACTTTTTTTCATATATAGTGTTTATGAATTTAAAACTTGTTTTATGTGGTTTATAAAGAAAATTAAAAGATGAACCTTTATATAGCGATTTTCCTTATAACGAACTTTTTTCGGGATTTGTGACTTCTTTATACAGAGGTCCGACTGTATATGGATGTGGATATATAAGCCTTTTTATTTCTGAGAGCAATAAAGTCTCTTCAAGGGAAATATAAGATTAAAATATTGATTCTTGTTTCTTCGATCCCCTATATTCTTCGAGGAAAAATTAAATGTCTGTACTTGTTTTTTTTTTTTTTTTTTTTATTTTAATTTTTTTTATGCATTTTTTAAGGAATTAGTTTGTTGATTCATTTTTGTAGCCTTAATTGTTTATGTGGGATTTATAATAAATCATCAAAATTCTAAGTTAGATTTTCAGCTTGACTTTACGGTAGAATTCTTTTCAAAAGGTTTGGGCAATAGAACTTGCTACAAGTTGCAGATTTTACTCCTAAGGAGTCTGTCGACCTAATTTGTGTTTGACAAAAACTGCATGAGTCTTGAGAACTTAAAAAAATTCTGAAAAGTTTATTTTTAACAAATTTATCATTGTGAGAGTATAGCATCCCATAATTGCTAATCAGTCTTTTGTGAAATCACAATTTAAAATGCAGTACATTTAATTAAGTTTCTAAATACGCTAAGTTATAAAAGAAATACTAACTGACAATATTCACAAGAAAGATTTTACATCTATTCCTTTTATAAATAAATGCTTTTGTGTAGCATTTAATAATATAGCAGCTTTTATAGGAACATTTCTGTTTTTATAAGTAAAGCTGATATTGGACGAAACATTTTCTTCAAATCTTTCAGTTTACAGTCTTTTATATAACAGATATGGATGTGACATTAAGCATAATGATTCTACGTAAGTTTGACGTAAGTATACTGAAATGTTCGATATTATAATAATTTATGATCGTGAGGAGATTGTTATACATAGTAAATTTTTACATTGAACAATAAGACTAAAATATCTGCGTTTTTTGTTTGTTTAAATCGAAAACATCTTAATTTTGGGAATTTTTTTCGTAATAACATTAACTAAAATGTATATATATATATATAGACACACAGAGAGAGAAAATGTATGTGTGCCGTTTCGAAAGAGAACGCACCAAGCACCTGCATTTTTTCAACAGTATGTTTTTTCCTGATACGGAATATACGGAAGAAAAAAAATAAAGCGTTAAAGATTTAATTATCTATAAAATCTCTTTTAAAATTGCATGAAAATAAATCATAAGTACACTTGATCATTTTTATAGTTCTTGGTCAAAATTATTGGATCTGAGCAAGGTTTAGATTTGAAAATGTTCCATGAAATAATTTTAAATATACGTCCACGTGAAAAGGTTGAGAGATTTATAGAAGTGTCACGATTAGAATCTCAGAGAAACCATTGTAAAAGTTTACTGCCAGTTCAAATCGCTCGTAAAGACCTCAAATAAAACAGTACTCCAAAAGTGAAGAATTTTATAAGTCACTTTCATACAAAACTGGACAATTTAAAAGATTGTCTACGCGACAAAACTCCAAAAACAACCCATTCCAGTTCTTCGCTAACCAAACTGTCGAGAGAAAAGAAAGTTTCCATTAAATATGAGTTTTTAGTCGATAAACTTTGGCAACGGAAAATAACCGGAACGATTCGGTTCTAAAAACGGAACGAAAAAATGGAAGGAATAAAATTCTTTTAAGCTATCCAAACTTTAAACACGATTGTCACGTCAGTGTCAACTGAACCCGTACTACCAAGGATAAATACAGGAAAAAAAACAAGATAAAAAACGGGAAAAGAACTCAGTGGCATTTATCCTAAGGCGCCCGAGGGTAAAATAGATTTTGTCTTCCAAACAAAATAAAGAATTCAGTAAACGTTTCTTGCTCTAGAGGATGAGTAATGTCTACGCATGAAATCCGATCGAGCTAGAAATTTGAAAAGAACTGCTTTCAACTTTTCAGCTAATGCAACAACAAATATATATTGGGATGGATTATTTTCTTCATGGATTGTGTTGTTCTGTATGTGACTGTTTTAACACTTCTCTATCTGCTTTTTCTTTTGCATTTATTGGAGAGATTCTGTAAAATTTGTCACTTGTGTAATGCATTATTATTTCGCTCCAGTGCAAGTGTTTAGACAAGCAGTGTTTGTCAAGAAAGAAGTTTTGTTCCATTTTTCAGCTTTTAGATAGTACCCATTTTGGTTGCATAAATTTAGAAATAAAATTTACATTTTTTTTTTTTCATTCTCCAATAATACAGCAAAGCATTGTTTAAGTTGCAAAAACTAAGCATTTACTCTATAAAAGCTCTCTCCTAGTATAAGTGCTTTGCTTACAATACATTTAAGTGTTGTTTTATTTTAAGAAGTTCTCACACTGGCAGTTTAATAAGATTTCATTTTAAACTTACGCTTTCTAAAACTAAGCATTTATACGGGTATATTTTTCTAGGGATTTCCCTTAAATTTACATTTCTTATAACATTTAACTTTTGTACTCAAATCTATGAAAACCAATTCTTCAATACAGACTTATAACTGTTTAATAATGTCTGTTAAAATCTACAAGCAAGTTTAAATAGAAACGTATTAAAATATATTGATTGCATAATTTATCGATGCAATTTACTCTATTTTATGTGAGATTTACTACTACTTCAGTTTTGTAAAAATATAACAAAGGAAAAAGTTTACTGATCAAATGCTTAAATAAAAATTTATACAGATTTGTCATGATTTTATATACATAAATGTAATTAAATACTTGTTTAAGGAATAATATATATTTTTCAGACAATTTTATTCTCATTCTATTACTATGATATTTTAATCTAGTATCTAACAGTTGCCAAACGTTTATAAACAAGTGTGAAGTAAATAATATTTTGAAAGTGAATATTATTTTATTAACTACCCAGAAATTTTAATATACTTATAGCAACCAGACTTGAAAAACAAGCTTTGTGGATCAAGTAATATATTGATAATAACTATATACGAATAACTTAATATACAAACTTTTAAATATATTTTACAGAAACGTATTTTATCTCACTTCAAAAGTAAACCAAATTCCTCAAAACATCTTATGCTTGTTGATGTTATTTTATCGGAAAAAAATCAAATCATGGTCACTGTTAGTGCTTTGAAATGATATTTTATTTCAGTAATGGTACCGACAATTATTATCACATAATTAATATATTGTTAAAAATGTGTTGTATATTGCATCCCAAAATGTATATTAACTTTGCTATAGTTTTTAAATCAATTGAATTTTGCTGACTGCAAAAATTATATAAAGCAGAACATTTTCAAAAATATTGATGACTGATTGATTTTAATTTAGAGAAACATAAAAGAAATTGGCGACGAACGTCGTAATTTTGATTTACATTTAAGTAAACCAAAAGATTGTAAGGAAGTAAGGTATATTTAGAGCTGTAATATTTTGTTTAATTAAGTTATTCACATTTTTATGTTAACAAGAACAAAAAGTTTCTAGAACGATATTACTAACCAATATGGGAATAAAATTCTTTGTTTAAAAATGCATATAATATATTTTCAACTTACAGACCAATATATAAAAGGACACATACATGAAAATAAATTAAATGATTATCTATGGATTAATTTGGTATATGTCTGCTTACACATTAATCGATTTAAAATTGTTTATGATGTTACATTATCTTATAAATTACTTCAGCAATTTTAAATACTTTGTATCAGAGCAATATATTTATTTTAATTGTATGTTTATAACATCCCAAACATTCATTTTGCTTTTAATACCATTAAGTGTAACATACTAAAGTAAATATTTTTAAAATATGATAATATCTGAAATATTCACTTGTATGATCATATTCAAAGATTTCAATTAAGGTTGGGAAACTATTTATGTTCACAGCAAGCATTCTTTAACAAGAAAAAAATATCTTTGTTTTTTGCAAAACAATTTGTCGAAAAGTACGTCACACTTAATAAACATAGCAAGCTCGTTCTAAATTACTCTTCATAATATTTTTTCACAACCCTCTTCTTTACGAAAAACTTTTCAAAGTAATTCTCGGCGTCCTGAGAATTCCTGCCTAAAGTGTCCCTGGCATTTTCAGCTCCCATCACGTAATTACAACCGCAGCGGAGCTGGAACACCCTCCTGCTATTAAAAGTATGACTAAAGCTATGCGTCGTGCAGTGGCTATCGTGAGCAATTATGGGATTACTTGAGCCAAAGTTACACGCTCCTCAAACATATATCTGTATAGAAAATTCCACTGTGGAGGAATGCGAAAAGTATTTTCTACGTCTTCGGGTTATTCCCCTAAGATGGAAAAGTTCTCCAGGGATTGCTTAAGGAGTCTAAATTGGATTTAAGATGACGGTGGTGAGCAAAAATAATCCCACTGCCGTCTTGTTCCGTGGTCGTTCTCATGTAAGCTTGTTAATTAACCTGCACGCCCCCACTGCACGTGACTCTGTAGCAGTCGCTAATTAGCGTGCATTATTTCCAAGTCTGTGTTTAGTATTTCAGGCTGCTATTTTTGCTAGCA
>BMAV01000902.1:55649-88072 GCA_019973955.1 Trichonephila inaurata madagascariensis | reverse complement strand
AAATCTCATGTCTGGCTTAAGTATTTTCATTTATTTAAATATATTTAATAAAATGTATTTTAATTACAGTTTTAAACACAAATCGGAGATATGCTATTCCTTTTTCTTATATTTATGAATTCTTATTTTTATTCTCATTAAATACTTTCCTCTCATATTTTTCGATTTTCATTATATTTCATCCTTATGAAATTATTCTTTCTTATTATCTAGACAAGTAATTTGAGTAGCACTTGAATTTCCTTTATATTTTTTCTTTAAACAAACGCATTAAAGTATAAAATAGTTATGTTTTTTTTATAAATATAACCCATAGTGTGCTTAAACATTTAAGGTAATATAGATATATCCTTAGTAATTTTTGACTTAAAAATATATTTCTGATACTATTTTCTTGTTAATGAAAAATTTACCTGTTCCCAGTACATTTCAGTTTCAATTTCCATATGTTTAATTAGAAAATAAATACAATTTTTGACAAAAAAAAAAAGAAAAAAAAAAGATTCCTGACATTAATTTGAATTAAATACTTCATTATTTTCAATCAATTTTCAATTGTGGAAAAATAATACTTAAATACTTATATGCTTCTTTAAATTTCCTTGAAACGAAACGAAAGTAAATTACATTATTATGTCTCCATAGCATAAAAAAACATAATTGGGTTCAATTTATTATTTTAAATATTAAACTCCTTCAAAAATTGTATACATAACAAAGCATTTAATTTCTCTAACAGTTTTGATTTAATAATATTTTATAACTGTAGAGCCTATTTTATAAAGCCCAGTGGTTGAGTGGTAACGTATCGCGCTTCCATACTCGTACGTACTCTTTTCCCGGGCTGGCCAGGGTCGACTCAGACTTTCATCTCTTCAGTGGGTCGATTGACTATACTCATGCACCTCAGCGCCAAATGGTCAAGTATACTGGGATGGGCACAGCAAGCCTTGACCCTCATGGGCTGTTGCGCTACTGAATTTGAGCTGAGGCTTATTTTAATTTAAAAACGAAGAAACTTGATCGTTAAGCTTGATGGTGACAGAACTAAACTGGTAATATCAGTGCTTGTTCAATTGTCTACAGCTTATAAAACCAGGTATTCTCTAATTAAATTACGACACTAATGCTAATTAGATTATCTTCATAGATAGTATCATATTTTTTAACGTATAAAAAACAGATAAGATTTCATTGAGAAACGCATTCTTTTTCCTTCTCTTGTGGATACAAAAAAATTAAAGCATTTACGCTAAACTCAATGCTGTACACGACAATGAATATATACATCGCCAAATTAGCTTTAAAACAACACACATCGATAAGCAAATCAATGCTTTCCTTACACGTTTGTTAAAATAATATCAAATCGATATAAACGCATTAAACTCCTTAATAAATAATACTCCAATTCCTTAATAAAATATTTCTCTTCCTTTCCTCCAATGAGAAAAGCAACCGTCCCAAGGCTCGGCTACCAAATTAGGAAAAAGCAAGTCATTTCAGCTTGTTATTCCAATTCCGTACAAGTGTACTTCTGAAGTCAACACGCAATAAGGCGATTTAAGAGTATCCGTTAAGCACTCGATTTTAATAAGGCATCGTGTAGATGTTGGACTTAACGGTATGCAATGTTAGTTATCGATAACTGGCTTTTTATTCCCTCCCCGCCAGTTCATAAACACCATTGCGCCAAACATGTAATATTTCTATTAAATAAATGAATGAATTTTGGCGCAGAATGGTAAGTAGCTTCCTGGCTTAAGTGTACTTAGCTTCTAGCTTTCTGCCCGTATTGACCACTTACCTTGTTATGCATTTATCGGTTATGTAAATGCACTGCGACGAACGCGTTTTGAGTGAAAGAAAAATGTTACTGCACGGAGAATTTTTGAATTTCTTTCTTTCTTTCGCTCTTCTGGCTCTGGATTTCGATCGAAGCAGTCAGGGAGGGGGGGATTCTCTTGCTTTCTGCTAATGGAATTCGTGCCCCGATTCTCTGTTTGGGAAGCAATGCGATATATGCATGCGATTCTAACTTTTTAAAAGTGAAATATGACGGATGTAAAAAATAAATGGGGATAAGACATTTATCAGATAGGCGAAGTAACTATAGAGTGCTTCTTGAGCCCGAATCATAATGCATTTCTTTTTGAGAAATGTTCGACTGTACTGCGATGTCTAGAGAATTTATTGTAAGCCAATAATGTATTTCAATTTTTTTGTGCGTATTGGGTTTTTTCATATGCAAATCCCACTAACGTAGGAGGCCTATTCTGACAGCTGGCTTCTTGATTTTGATTTTAGATGTAAATGCGTTAGAAAATTGAATAAGGGCTAAATTAATTATACAGCGACATTTCATTTAAATCATGGAAAGTGGATGGGGAAAAGAATGATATAGGTGATATATGCATATATCAATATACAATGAGCGCAAAGTTATATATATATATATATATATATATATATGTATATATATATATATATATATATATATATAGATAGATAGATATATATAAGGATAATTAAATTAGATTAAAAATTAAATTCCCCATCTAGCACTTAACTTTTGATTTTTCATTACCTCTTCATGTATCAAACTAATCACCCATTTATTTCTTCCGAACATATGACCTAGCCAATAAACATGTCTAATTCCAGATCGTTATATTTAATAGACCTATATGTCAGCATTAACTTTCAAGTGCACTCATGAAATCCAGGATCGGTGTTTAAAGTGTTAACCCACTTAAGATTTTCACGGTAGCGTGCTTTTGCTCTCTGCTTCTTAGCTTCAAATGAAATCTAGAAATAATTAATGAATAAAGTTCCTTTTTAAAACCTAAGTCTGTTTCTGACTCCAAAACATGTCATATATATAGAGAGAGAGAGAAATGGATAGATAGATAGATATCATTATATTATTTCAATAAATCTGTTTAAATAAGGATTGATTTTCATGAAATGATAGCGTTCACTATAATAGTCATTATGGCTTATTTGATGTATCAATTAAAACATCTTAAAATTTATTTACGTTTAGATTACCTGCAATAAAAATGTCAGTATAATAACAACGAAAAAGCTTTCAAAAAGCGTTCTAGTATATATATATATATACTGTGTTAAAAAGATTTTTTGGGAGAAAGCCCATGATTTTAGTGTAATTACGCAAATATTGCACGCCATTACTCGAGTTTTGTTTTCAGAAAATGTGAAAATGTCCCCCTGATTTCCCTGAATCTTTAGTTTGGTGAACAGTCGGAAAATCTTTAATTTGTGTCAGCCTAGAGAATCGAAACACTCTTTCAGAAAGGGGGGAAAATATCATTATAAAATTATGAAATCCAATATCTTTCAAAGAAATAAGCATTTATAGAATTCGATCAAGTTTAGGATGTTTACATGATATCACAGCAGTTGATGGCCAGTGACTGCTGTCAAAATCTGGTCAAGAGAAAAACAGAGAATACTAATCAGCTACAAAGACAGTGGTGTTTTGGCAACAGAAACGAGAGTGTCAAGCCAGATAGACCGATATGGACTTCACCAGGATAGTATCTATATTCATAGGAAACTGTCATCTAATCCGTTGAACTCAATACATCGTGTGGCCTGCAGATAACGGGATGCTGAACATCAAGATTGAATGCAACGAGATAGAAGCCTGGTGCTATGTACTGACGAGACCTGATTAAATCTGTAGCTCGATATTCGATGTGTTTTGGTATATAGAGAAAAGAGAATTCAAAAGAAACCTACATTATTTGTGAAAATTCACAGTACAGGTGAGGTGGGTTCATGTTATCAGCTAGAATAAGCGTAGGTGGATGTAGAGATTGTGACGGGCTCACGCGTTTTTTCATTAACATGTCCTTTTGGGTTCTTTGGGGCAAGAATAAATGGCAATTCTTTTTAACCAACCCCAAAAGTAAAACGCGAATTAAAGATGCAAATTAGGAAGCTTTTAAATAACAGAAGTTTAGAGTAAGCGGTGTGGCATTTGGGGAGTGTTATGATAGTCCGTATTGCAAGTGGGAAGAGTATTTCGACAAGTTAAGTGACAGTCAAGAGAGTTTACCCGTGACAGAGAGCCTTCAGTCAAGGTGGATACACTTCAACGCCAGTGAACCTCAACTTCAGTTAAGATCCGATAGATTGATGCTTCGTTGGACTTTAAGGTAGGAGTTACCATTTTAATATTCTGATCTGTGTTTACATTGAAATTGAGCTAAGCGAGCTAATTATTGATAAGTGGTCCAGATTACATTATTTCAGTCTTATAGTTTTTGGGTTTCGCCACCGTAGATTCTCTCATATATCACATTATTACCTAATTCAGTGTTTCTCAAACGGTGTGGCGCGCCCCCCTTGAGGGGGTGACAACTCTACGAAGGGGGCGCGAGCATATTGAAAAGTCGGAAACAAAAGTATATTTAAAAAAATTATTACGTTACTGAAAGTAAATAAACAAAATACATTCTGATATAATATATATATATATAAAAAAAACGAATTTACACTGATATATTATACTTATAAATGTATCACTGCTACACGATGTTTTTTATAATAAATTTAACAATACTAAGTTAAGAACAAGTTTAATAATTAACTTTGACCCTATGGGACTCTGTCAAATATAAAATCACATACAAAAATCAACACTTATCTTGGTAATTTTTGTATGGTATATAATAAACAAATCCCTTAACTGCCAATTAAAAGTTATGCGATTCGCTTTCCAATGTCAACCGTTTTCTACGTAGGCGCGCATATGTGATGTGTTGAGTGTGAGGGAGGAGGGAAGGAATAAAGAAGCAAATAACCTGAAATAAGTAAATCCTTCGCAAACATTGACGAGGTCCTTTTATTCCATTCTAAGGCCTTCGGAATAATTTTATGGAAAGCAGTGCACAGAAAAGGTCTTACTTTGGAAAGACGTATATATACGTCCCGGGAAATTGACGCTTTGGCTAACAGAGATGTTTATATACTGCGGTGATACTTAAGAGGTTAAAGTCGTATCGTAGTTTTATCATCAAAGTATATTATTGAATTCAATACATTGTTATTGTTTGAGGGGGGGCGCGACTAAAATTATGATTGAATATTGGGTCGCGAATATTGAAACTTTGAGAAGCACTGACCTAATCTGTTATTGGTTTAAGTTAAGATGTTAATAAAGTAATATTAAGATTATGGCAGCGTCTGTCTTTTCATTTAATCTTACACCTCTATAGCTCACGCTAATAATCTAGGAGAAGGGCACCCAAGGGGTACGCTCTTACAAGATATTCATGCTATTCGGAATGTTGATGTGACGGCCTAAATGTATGGGGACAAGATTCTGAGACCTCATGTCGTACCTTATGCTACTTTCATTCGTGGTTCCTTTCCTTTATGGCATGGTAATGTCGCACTTCATAAGCTCGATTTGTGAAGAATATGCCTGAAGCTGAAACAGTACAACCTATGGAGAAATTAACGTTATCTTTTAATCTAAATTCAGTTGAGCATGTTTGGTGTTAAATTTCCATTTCATTCGGCATTTATCCTTTTTCTGTCTGAGACTCACTCCTCGAAGACTAGAACAATATCCTTGAGAGTCTAATCACAAACTAATCTCATACACGGAAAACAAACTTGGTAGGCAACCTTCAATTTTTGAGTGGACCCCAAACATGTATATTAAACATACTACATCATTTTCAAACAATATTTTTATGTTCGTCCCATCATTTTCAAGTAATTAAAGCTCCTATTCAATTTCTTTAAGGGTCTTCTTTCTAGTATTGCATTTTAATTCGTGTGTACATGATTGTCTCAGTTTCCTTCATTACTTTGATTGCTCCCATAATTTTTTTGAGTACTGTGTATGTATATGTAACGGAATTTTCCCTGATAGAAGTATGTATACTCGTTAGTAGGTTGTATCCCTAGGAATCTCTATTCTCGTATAACATAATAGTTTATGATCTAGAAAGCTTTATCTTGTTTTCTGTGAAAGATGACCCTTTCAAGTCATGTCATGAAAGGCGATAGGTAAGAATTTATGACTTCTTGAGCACATCATTGAATTGCCATTGCCTTTTATATCACTATCCGGGACAAAAGAAATCTTATTTTAGTAGACTCAATCCAACTGCAAAAATAACGAACTTAACACTTCAAAAATAGAATTTAAATTTTAAGATCATCCCTAGTTATAATTTTTGAAAGGAATGATGTTCATTATTTTTAGAGAAGAAAGATCTTTAAAAAATTTTACTATAATTCCAAATCAATCATATTCTTTCTTTTCGAACGTAAGATGCGCTAAATAAGTACTAATTTTGTCAAAATTCAATAACACATTACACAAATAAGAATTGGAATGATAATGCATTTACTAAGCGTACAGAATATGAATAATAACAGACAATACAGAATACGAATAATAAGAATATGAATAATAAGACTGATTAATACAGAATATGATAATAATACAGAATATGAATAATAAGACTGATTGATTCCTTAACTGCCATCGGCTTATACATCCACCTAGTTTAACCAATGCGTTGAATGCCCCTGACGTATATATATGTCCTGGCAAAATACGGTTCTGTTACCTGTAGAACATTCCGAAGGGTGTGGAATGCAATAAAATGACCTTGACAGTATTTACGAAGGATTTGCCATAAAATCTGGTGTATAACGCGCACTTTTAATACAAAAAATAAAATCAAAATCTATGGGTGCTATTCACGGGGGGGATATATAATTGAGAATTTTAAAAATAAAAATAAAAAGATGAACGTAGGAAAAAATTAGACTTCTACATAGATCGAAATACTGCTTATTTAAAATAACACATGAACTTAATGGGTTGTAGCTCTAGAAGTATACTATTTTTTTTTCTAAAATTTTGAATATTTTGAATAAATAACCTCAAAATATAAGTGCTTTGCTCGCGTACATTGCAGGTTTCTTCGTTAAAAAGGGCTTCATATTTCTTCGAGTCATACGTTGAATATATCTAAAAATTAAAATTTACAGGTTGAAGGTATGGGTGCGCTTTATACACCGGATCTTAAGGTACTTTCAAAGAAAGATTTACTTATTTGTGCATTTTCTATTCCCCAAAATTCACCGCATACAGTCCTTTATGTAAAACTCAGTGGCACTGAACTGCGAATCAGGAAACTCTCAATCGACGGTTAAGGGGTTAAACTACATATTTAAAAGGCTTATCAAAATGCCGTAGTATATTTTACATAAAAGGCAACTACAACTCACTTAGCTCATATTTGCACATGCCTCAACCGTATTGTTGTGAAAACTGTTAACAGCAAGTTAAAGAAGCCTACATTTTCTTTTCATTGCTATTATAAAATGATAGAAGACGTGAGGCTTGTTTAAACAAGACCATTTTTCTTTAGAAGGGATAATGCAGACATTGCTTCAGCTTAAGTGCTAATGATACTTCTTCCTAATGATATGTCTGGATCATCCAGAATGAGATTACCATAATTACGAATACTCAAGTAACCGATATGCCCAAAGTATCTTCAAAGTACATGCGGAAGGACTGAAATGTCTGATAATTTAACAAAACGCTTGTATAATTCTTGTAGTTCAATGATACTGTGTTTATACACTTATCATTAAATAGAACGATACTTGTACTAGTCTAGACATGGCCATCACTCACATACTCAAACGTATATGGGGATACTGCAGTACATAAGATGCTTATGATCATTTCTAAGTATTAAGTATTATAATAACATTTTTTGTTGTAATATACGTACAATATGCTTCATTTTAAAACACTCATATAAAACTGTGTCTCCCATCAAATTATGTAATATTTTCCCAGTATGTTAGTTTTTTATGGGGTCTCAAATTTCTGCGAAAAAATTAATGTTTTTATTGTCTCGTTTTTTCTATATTCCACTAATCAAGTAAAATGCTTTAAAATAGTTAGCCTAATATACTTATGAAAAATTTGAATTTTTATAGGGAAATATGTTTCAAAAGTTAAAGAATTTTTTTAAAGCAAATTTAGGACATAAATAATTGTAGTTAAAAGTAAATAAATTTGCTAAATGGTTTTTTTTCTTTTTTTTAAATAATGACACAATTTTAGAATTTTAAAGAAAATCTTATTATATATAAAAAAAACATTTTTCTAAATTATATTATAAACTGATCAGTTAAAAGTAATATTTTGAGTAATAATATTAATTTTTTTTTTGTAAAAATATATCATTTTATAATTATTTTCTGTGAATTATATGTTTGCAACAAAGCTGAGTATTTCTGAGTATAACCGGATAATTTCTTAAAGTTAAAATAAATGGTTGGTTGGCATTGCACACAAACTCACCAATTTCCGGGGGAAAAAAAGCTACTTTATTTAAACTTTTTTTCCGTTTGACTTACGCAAGAAATTTCAATTTTTTAAAACTTTTTTTAATTTTTTGATTGGAGCTTTATTCAAAAAAGAAAAAAAAAGAAAGAAAGGAAAAGACGGTCGCATTTGTAACGTAAAGCTACAAATGTGGTTTTTGCATAGATCTTAAAATTTACATTCACTCACTGGAATGTATGGATACAAATGCTCATTATGATGTCTATTACCTCAATGGCAAGAATTATAGGTCGACGATTATTTTTCGTATGCATATATCTCTTACTCTACATCTTCAAACAAATAAAAATGACACAGAAATTAAGACTTGAGACTAATATTGTACAATGTAACAAATAAATGGAAAGAAATGAAGTAATTTAAGATAGAAGTACCAAAACTAAAGCAATGCTTTGTACATTAAAGCAAATATTTTGTCCTTCTTATCCACTTAACAACATATTTGAAAATTAAGAGGCTCCCCCCACCCCCAAATTTGGCTTGTATTCACGTTTCATATTTGGCTAAAGTTAGGAAAGAAAAATGCACTCTTGGGTTATATACGCAAATTTATAAACCAATATACGGAAATCTATAGTATACATTACATAATATGTTTTAACATTTTATTTTTAAAAACAATGCAAATTTTAAACTATTGAGTAATACCAAAAATAATTCACAGAATTACTAATTGTTTTAAAGAAGAAATCGTTTTTATATAGATTTGAAAACTAAAAAGTAACTTATCTTAGAATAAAACGGCATAATCCTTACTAATATCATAAACACGAAAGTTTGTATGGATGTTTGGTATTCTTTCACGGAAAAACAACTGAATGGATTTTAATGAACTTTACAACAATATAGCTTATACATAAGGAAAACACATATGTTATAATTTATAAAGATATTGTGTGAAGTTTCCTAAATATAACGATAATTGTCAAGAAAGTAGTTAAACAAATCTGCCATCTGCAAAAAAGCCCGCGACAGCATATCTATCATTTTTGTGTTAAGCAAATCTTTCGCTTTTTGTTTTGTCTACGCCATGCCTTTGAATGCCCTAAATTTTAATTTATTCCTTTGATCAATATTATCACTACTTTTTTTATTTCATAATAAAACTATATTTCGAAGGAAGAGGTGGTGGCAAGATTTTAACATAAAATAAAAGCAACAAAAATTAGTAATAACGTATTTCACTTCCAGATATAAATTATTTGAACTATTTTAAGCTTTCATTACACAAAATTTGTAACAATGTGTTACTTTTGCTGAGCAGAGATCAGTTTAGAAAGGTATTTTCAAAAATCGACTGACACTAAATTTAGGGGAGTTATAAATAAATAAAAATCCATTTTATCAGCTATTAGATCTACAGACTTAAAATGTAACAAATATGTTTTTTTCTATGTTTATCTCAGATACGCAAAAAAGCTTTTTTTTGTTTTGTTTAATTTGCAATTAACATAAATTTAACTCACTGAAATCTTCTTTGTCCTTCAATCTGTAAGGTTTAATTTTTGAATTTACCCGTGCAAAGAACGGGTATACCAGCTAGTTATTGAATACTTTAGATGAAGAAAACAAACACATTCAATTGGATAAACAAAATATTTTTACCCAAAAATTCAATAACATATAATTTTCAAAACAGACATATCGATTTCGTACTCAGACAAAATTAAAAAAAAAAAAAAGAATGAGGATTATTTTCTATTCTACTTATAATTTTCCATTATTGGTTTCAATTTTATCTTCGGTTTATAAAGATTTTGTTCCAAAAAATTCCGCTATATTATCCAAATTCCTTAAAATTTATTGATACATTGCGATCTAGAGTATAGATACAGTGTCGCAAGCTTGTTCAAGTTCGTATTTCCCCTATCTCATCTATCTCTGATTCTCTAAAGTACTTAGGTCTCCAAACAGTTTCTTTCTCTTTCAAAGATGTAACAGAGTAACACTTGAAGACATAAAAGAAGATTGCGTCTAGACATCGAAAAAGAACTTACTACTTCTTATCAGTTGTAATCTAACTTTATATCAATGAAGAAATAATGTGTAGGGAAAAAAAGGGGAAAAAGTATTCAAGGTACTTTTATTGACCGAACAAGTTGCGGGAATCAGAGAGGAGTTTTCCATACTCGTAGAAGTAAAAAGGGAAAAAACTAAAGTAACAAAAAATGAGGGAATGGGTTTTTAGATTTAGGAGCTTAAAGTACTTAAATTAGAATAAGCAGAAAAAAGTAGAATTTCCCAGCAGGAGAATGATTGGTATAGAAAAGGGAAGATGTATAAACTAATTAATTTCCTCTATAATTAATTTTTTAAATAAACGATACACTGGTGGAATAAAAATAAGAAAAAAATCTAAATTAATCGAAACAAATATTTACTTACTAGCGACATCATTGAAATTCATAAGAGCTCCTTCCACAAAAAATTAAACAGTTGTGACACACATAGTATTTTTTTTTCTCTTTTCCTTGCGTATTTATACAAAGTCTCCGAAAATTATGTACCGTTTTGGAAAAAACTGGCATAAACAATCTTTTTTTTTTTTAAATCAAAATTTATTTTTATATGAAAACTTTTCTACATACGAGGGTGAGTCGGAAAGTAAGTTTCCCCTGTCGACTGTGGTCAGTGAGTGAATATTAACGTCACGCTGTTCAGCTACACGAGGGCTTTTGGCGACGGACCACGTAATTTTGAACCATGGTCAAGTGACGTAGACGACACCTGAGCTAGCACCCCCTTTCCTAACTACCACACTACACCTACGGGAGGACGTTTCAGTTCTTGACAGATTTAACGTGCATCGCTGCCCTACATGGCGTGTCTTTAGTGGTACTGGGCTCGGACTCATGATATGCCTACCATGATCCGATACCTTGACCACTGGGCTACCGCAGCCCTCTCGACTGTGGTCAGAGTTATGTATGGAAGTCAAAACGTAGAATGTGACATTAAAGCTGAGGTATAACTTTACTTTTCCACATAAGTACCAAGTACATTGGGGCATTTGTCTCATACCGCTTGATAAGTTTCAATAAGCTCTCGAAGAAAAATTCAGGGCTTTGTATCTTTTTAGCTCAATGATGTCCAATTCCAAGTTTTTCCACAAAACCATCGATGTTTATACACTGGTATGCATTAATAATATCATCTATCTATCATCTTCAAAAGAACATCAACGAAGTTCTTGGATACAGGAAAGTGTCAGCAAAATCGGTGCCCTGACGACTGACATCGACAAACATGGAACAACGCATGGCGGTCAGCCTGGAACATCTCGTACATTACCATGAGGCTGTGAATGACTTTCTGTTTCGGATTGTGACAAAGGATAGGTGCCCTGACAACTGACACCGACAAACATGGAACAACGCCTGACAGTCAACCTGGAACATCTCGTACGTTACCATGAGGATGTCAATGACTTTCTGTTTCGGATTGTGACAAGGGGTAGGTGCCTTGAGAACAGACACCGACAAACATGGAACAACGCCTGACGGTCAGCCTGGAACATCTCGTACGTTACCATGAGGATGTCAATGACTTACTGTTTCAGATTGTAACAATTAATGAATCGTGGGTTATTTCACTCCCGAAGCGAAGGTCACATCAATGGAGAGGGAAAATCTGTCATACCCATTCCGATGCCCTGAGATTTTCTTAGAGGGATGTTTGAAGCTTATCAAGTGGCATGACAAATGTCTCAATGTACTTGGTACTTAAGTAGAAAAATAAAGTTACGCCTTTTATTTAATGTATCATTCTATGTTTTGAATTTCATACACAATTCTGACCACAGTTGACCGAGGAAACTTTTTTTTTGACTCACCCTCGTAGTGACCACCATAGTGCAGACATTTTTCATATCATGAACCAACATTTCTGTATGCTCTTTAAAAAAAGATAGCACCAGTGAACAACTTAAGAAATTTGTGAAAACCAAAAATACCATTGCAAGTTTTAGTAGAAAGAAATGTGGTACTTAGTTTTCCGAAAACGCCAAGTATAATCAGTATTTCCTTTTTGGATACTTAACTTCATTAATTTCTTTGCTAAATTTATTTAGATCCTTTGAAAAAAAATTATAGTATTTAACGGCTAAAAATGGATTTTAGTTTGAAATAAATAAGTCTTTCTGTTAGTTTTACTCTATGATATTCATACAAATGCCAGTCTACTGTTAAAATGTCACTTTTTTTTAATAATATTATTTAAAAATTATTCATCTGAGTGAATTTAAATTTAAAATGTAACATTAATATGTTTTATAATAATCGTAACATGTGCTTTTTTTAAAAAAAATAATAAATTGTGTTCTAGAAATATTTAAGATTGATAGTTTTAATTCAATGATACATATTTTAAGTTTTAACACTAAACACGAGAATATTTAATGTATACCTATGCATACAATAACGGTTTAAAATATCTGTTTTTTTTTATAAAAAACTGTATATTTATTTTGGAATCTGTTTTCCTCATAATCATAGCGGAGCTTTCTTTTCAGGATTCAGAATCAGGGCTTCAACTTGTGACTCGAGTTGATTAATCATTAACCATGATATAATCTCAGTATCAAATGCTGGAAAATTACATTCTCATTACTTTTAAATAGCAAAATAAAACTCATAGTAATATGGATTTTACATCATATTGATTAAAAACATCTCCGTGTTATGATATACGTATTATCCTCCGTAACCGCAAAGAAATCCTTTGGTAAAATGAGGGCTTAACAATGACTAATGAAAGTCTGCTTAAGCAAAAAGAACTCTGACTTGAAAGGTAATCAATTGCAGACTTATAATGACCATTAAAATCAATAGTAATAAATTTTCCTTATAGCAAATATTGCTTATCATGGTTTTGTTTTTATTGAAAACACAATGCAATTATGGTTTTTCACTTTCGTCATTGTACTTGAATTTAAAATTTAATTTTTTTTTTGTTTACGGCTAGACTATAGTATAAAACTTTTTATAGATAGTATATATACATATATTGTGAAAAAATTCAAAAATTGTTAATTGAATTATTGATAGGATGCTTTTTGGTGAGTTTTTAAGGATTTACGCTCTTCACAGTTATGAACATACAGGGTTTTTAATTTGAAATTTCGGATTTCAGAGATTTTTTTCTACCTATACAACTATTTTAATGATGGGTGCATCATCTTTGGTGTTCGATGGCTCACTTATATTATGCACTTAATTGTTTTAGAATTTTAACATTTTAATGTTATATTATCTTTCGAATGCGATGGCGAATAGTTTAATTTTTCAAGTTTAATGGTTTAATTTTAACTTTTTAATTTTTAAATTTTTGAGAATTGAATATTTTTCGATTAACTTACCAAGTAGCAATAGGGGGAAGGTTGGCGCCATCAAATTAGTTTAACGCCACTTATCGGTCCTAAGTCCGAGGTTGCACTTGGATATTTTATAAATTTTTATTTTATATTTTTTTAATTTTGTTTGAAAACGTTGGAACTTTATCTTCTATATTAGCCATTGATATTTTGAAATGGGATTTAAAGTTATAAGATTCCTATAATTTCAATTTTTTAATTGATTATTACATATAAGTTGTGATTAAATTATATATATTTAAATATATATATATATATATGAATTTTTATTACATTAAAATTTCTCATATTTTAAAATTTCTCACTTTTCAATACATTAATAAATTAATGCTATAACATGCAATGTTAAAATGATTGGCAGCATATTTTAAAGAAATGCAAAAATAATTTAGAGATTATCACACGTATTTTTATTTAAATGTACTTTGCTTTCCAATAATACAAAATTTTACGGTAGGTTTAATTTTGTATATTTTAAGAAAATTATGGATCAGCTCCTTCAGGTTTTTATTTTATAGTCTCGAAACATATACTTATTTAAATTCATATTTTTTCGAACACAACATAAAGAAGATTTTTAAATGGAAAAATATGAATTAGAAAGTTTAGAAATTATTTCCTTTGTAATTTTAAATTACTGGCGGAAAAGAAATCTTTAAATATTTGTCCATAGTTTTTGTAACAAATTGAAATGTAGAAGTACTGAGGACATCAAATTGTTCTGAATAACTTTGAAATTATGAAATAACTGTAAAAAAGTAGTTTTAAATTATTTTACAACCAGTCCTTTAATATTGTGCTAATGTTTATTACCTTAATCTCCACGATAAAAAATTTTCCTAGAAATAAAAATTTATTTGATCTAATTTTTTGTATGGTGTTGACACTTATATAAAATCATTTATCACGCTGTTTTTAATTTTTGGCTGTATGAACTGGGAATACATCGTAATCAAATGTCTCGAAAGAGGCGAAAGTTGAGAAGGAATTTTTATCCATACAAAATGGATTTTAACTTTAATTTTAGACTAAACGCAGCGAATTATTCACCGAATACTCAAAGTTAGCTCTTTCAAAAACAAAGAAAGCGAAACAAAAGCTCATTTTACAAGAGTAAGTGTCACTTTTTAAAAATAAAACGACCATCTATATCCCTTTTATAATTTAATTCCCAGCTTTGAAAGTCAAACCTGTAATTGGTATACCAACTGTTAGAGTTACCATTCATAGATTAGCATTATTGTTGAGGATAATCTTGATAAGTATACTTATATTCTAAATATTTTAATTACTAGTTAAGCTACATGGTTCCTATAGTTTAGGTCGAATTTAGATAGTGATTAGAAAGTCGTAATAAAGTGTATATTTTATGTCTCATCATTTGGTGAAACCTGACACTTCAGCGGGCGAGAGTTCGCGACAGCATATGTATAAATTGCTTAATTTTTGAACGCTAAATATCTATATTTTCTTCAGTATATTTTAGTATTTACGAATTATTTTTAAAACAGCATGTAAAGTAATATAAAAAGAAATGCGAAGTATGAGATGCGCTACCCTTAAATAGCTCCCAGTAAGTGGTGGAAAGCATATTTCCCTCTAAAAGAGGGGTGGCCAATCTTTTTGAGAAGAGTTCCACTACCCAGTAAAAATATTTATGCAGACCACTTCAACTTTTCCAACAAATAAAAAATATGGAAAGGTGAAAAGATATTACATAAGCTTATTATGGAATTTTTAAGCAAATGGACCATTTTTTTTATGCAAGTGTACGCATACATAGTGGTTAATTAAAAATAATATAATAAATAAGAGATAAAAATACAAACTTGTGTTTTAATGTTTGTATGCTTTTAACAGATTCAGAAATCAGTTAGGTTAGATATAAAATAAAAAGGAGTAATTTGAAGCATTTAGTTATCTTAAGGTATCAGACTACTTGCGACAACTTTTTTTTGAAGAAATGGGGATTTTTTTGTGATTTTTAGGTTTATTTAGTATATTTTAAGCAAAAATTCGTAAAATTGAAAGCAGAAAAAAAAATGTATTATTATTAAAAGGGGAAAAAACTGACAAAAATGTACAAACAATTACATAAACGGGGCCCGCTCTGTACAAAACTTTCGAACAAATTCTCAATTTTTCAGTTTTAATGTGTTACTTTATTATTCATGTTTGAAATGACCTTAATGATAATAGTTGTTTTAATTTTTACAAAAACTAGAGACCTCTATCTTAGTGACAATATGAAATTGCTTAAAAAAACAATGATTATATTCACATAAAGGACTGTAAATTTTGAAATAATACAGTGATTGATAAATCTGAAGAACAAAATACTTCTACTGTTATACGAAACATTTACAAAAAAGTTTCATTAAATTATTTTCAAAACTTTTTGAGCAATCGCTGTCCGGGTTTGAGTTTTTCGAAAAAAAAACACATTTCGAGTAAAACGCATTTTAATGTTTGACATCTTGTGTAAAGTTATGACATTTTCTTTTAATAAAACACTTGTAATTTTTGTTCTAGTGAATTGAAAACAAAAGTCTTGGTATTTTTATTAAGCTAATGATATGGTCTATAATATAAAATCATAAAACAAATTTGTCAATTTTTGAAAAAAATCATGATTTTAGGGCAGTCAGATATCTTAATTACTAAACAGTCAGTATTTTCTTAATGTGTGGTTTTTGAACTCGTTGTGCTTTTTTTTCCACCAAGTCATCTATATTAGAAATACTGTAAAATCCGGCGTATAACGTACACGTTTAACACAAAAAATAGTATCGAAATTTACAAGTGCGGGTTATACTCCGGGTATAAAAATGACAGCTTCAAAAATGAAAAAAAAAAAGAGATGTGCATGGAAAAAATTACTTAGATTTCTACAAAGATCGAAATACTGTTTATTTAAAAGAAATGTCAATCATTATGAACTTAAAGGGTTATTTTCCTAGAAATATATACTATTTTTTTCAAAATCCTTGAATAATACCTCGAACAAATGGCCTTAAAACATAATAGCATTGCTAACGTACATTGCAGGTTCCTTCGAAAAAAAGAAGAAGATTTAAAGAAGTGATTTTACGGTAGTTCTTGAAGATCCTTACAGTTTTTATTTGTTGTAGGTGTGTATTGGATTATTCTGAGTAATATTTTTTATTTTATTATGCTCATAATAAAAAATATTTGTTCATAAACATGTTGATCCAAACCCACAACGATATCTGACCATCAAATCGTGTACATTTGGAAAATTGCTTGCTGGTACATTTTTCCAAGATTCAACATTTCCGATCTCTTGCAGATGAAATAAGTTCCTTATATTTGCTTATCAGTGTAGTATGGTGTTGTTGGTCAATAATTTGAATTTTGGTTCTAGGTGAGTAACAGTGAACGTCTTGCAGAGGCCTTAAGGAAAAGGATATAACACTGAATGAATCCTGGAAAATGGATATTATATTTTTAAACCTATCTATAGGCTCGTATAGTATTATTAACTTTGATAAACAGTTCCCGAATTACTGTGAAAAAAGTTAATATTTCTCAAAAATCGAGACAAAAAAAAAGCAAAAATTTGTTCGAGAAAGAAGATATTTGATCAATTAGGGAAGGAAAAGGAAAACATTTTCTTAGTAATCTTATATTTAAATGTCCCATAATATTGGTCAAAAAGTTAAATCCCAAAGCCACAATTTCTGCACAATTTTTTAGTATAATGCAATTAAGTATATTTAAAATAAAGTTTGATTATGTTTTCTTTTGTCTGATGCAACCGTATTTCAATAAAATTTGGTATTTATTATTATCTTTTCAATTTTTTTATTTTTGAATAAGTCTTCGCGAGGTACTGTTACAGCTCAAACAAGGCCACAATGTTGCACGCGTGCAGCAGGTTGGTCACCCCTGTTCTAAAGCAATGGTCTTAAAAATCAAATTAATTTTAAGGAAGAAGCTATATGATTTTTCTTTTATAAATCAATGTCCCCAAAATATTTTAACGTAACTTAATTAGAAAAAAATATCTTATAAGAGCTTAATATTAAGCTTAAGCCTAATTGTAGTAGTTAGCATTTTAAATCCTTATAAGCTTCCGGCAGTCCTTTGTTTATTCAGCAATTAATCTCATTTTATTTGTAAGCCACCATTATCAAGGATAAATACAAATAAATCTGAGTATTATCAAGATAAATGTATCAATTTCATTTTTTCAATCTATACATATTTTCCTCATCTTTATCTCCTTCCATTCTATGAGATAAAGGAAATTTTCAATCTGTCATGTAAAGGAAATCCTTAAATAATATTACGAATAGATTTTCGCACCAGAAAAGCATGCTATAATACGTCATTTGCAGCTGTTACATTGTAAATGGACGAGTTCCAATAACGATTGCTCTTCTCAGCTGAATCCATTGGCGCGATGAGTTTTACAACGAATGTTTCAGCTAGGTAAAAGAACACAGCGAGCGTTAAAAAAAAACGAGGTACTGATTTCAATTTAAAAAGCTAAGGAGAAAAAAAAATTTCGTTCTAGAATAAATTATCCGATTTTGTCTTGTTTCTTTAGCTTAGTTTAAAACATCGATTTTTTTTTCTTTTTTCTTTTTCCTATTTTACGCCATCAGAACCATACGAACGATATGATTGGAAATAAATGCAGCTTTGATTTAGATGGAAATGCAAAGGATTTTACTTTAAAGTAGATATTTTTTTTTTAAAACTCTGCCTAATGATTTTCGTTGTGTAATTGGTGTTAGATTTCGTCTTTTTTTTTTATTCGTTCTCCTATCTGAGATGATTGTTTTCAAATAATCTATAGCTTTAGAATGACAAGATAATTAAAGAAAAGTTAATTGGTACTTAAGGCTCGTTGCAGTTTTACTTACTTTTCGTTAACGTAAGCCTGATGTTTTAAGATAGTAAAGAAAAATAATTATAAAAAAGATAAACCGTTTTCTTTCCTTAAATAAATACAGACAGGAAAAAACAAGGTTTTAAAATATTTTGTTTGCTACATTTTAGATTTTTGTTGCATTTGAAATCCAGACGAGTTTTTATGAACTCTAGTACGTTTCTTGATTAGAAGATAGTAATGTTTTGAAAACTCAGACATATGTTTTAATGTATTAGCAAAGGTTAATTAATTTCTTTTTTTTTACATTTGTGATATATTTTAAAAATCGTAAATTTAAATTTTTGAGAAAAATTGGCTTCTTTTTACTTGAGGATTAAGGAAATATATAATACGCTTGCAATAAAACCATACAAGAGATTATTATAACAAAACTTTTTTAATGTATTCTATTAAATGAATAACTATGTATACAATTTGCATATATGTATGTTTTCTACGTATAAAATACGATTAATAGACAAAGGATAATAGGACACCACCTAAGAAACATATTTTTTATTAAAAAATAAATCAAGGTCTATTAGTTAAGACTAACTGACTAATACGAGTAACTAAGTCTATTTGAAAACTTTCTTTAAAAAGCATTTTTTGATTTTGTCATATTAAAAGACGTTTTCAGAATCCACGATACAGAGCCAATAGTGGAATCTATTCCTAGGTTTGTTTGAACACGGTAATAATAACAATAATAAAAATTGGCAAAACTTTTTGACTTGACGATGACTTTTGAGTTGGCAAATTTGGTTGACTGTATAATACGCAAGCAATGATTTTTTTTTTTTATAAATTTTTCTCCATTTTTTCAAATTTTTCTTTTTGATCCATGCAATTTATACATTTTAATTTATATTGTGATTCATATACACGGATTAGTTTAAATTACCGTAAAATCCGGCGTGTGAGACGCACTTTTAATTTAAAAAATAAGGTCAAAATTTACGGGTGCGCATTAAGCGTCGGGTGTAAAAATGATAGTCTTAAAAATGAAAAAAAAAAAAAAAAAAGAGATGAGTATAAAAAGAATTAGACTTGCATATATATTTATATACAGTTTATTTAAAAGAAATGACATATCTTATGAAGTTAACGAGTGACAGTTCTAGAAATATGCTATTTTTTCAAAAACCTGGAGAACTTCAAGACATAGGGCAATATATAAGTAAATTTCAGATTTCTTGTAATAAAGGGGATGAGCGTTATACGGCGAATATACCTAAAAATTAAAAAAAAAAAGAAGCTTGAAAGTGTAGGTGCACGTTATACGCCCATTTTTTACGGTAATAAAAATTTTCTTCTAATTGGATAAGTTTGTAAAATCTAAAAAAAAATTCTAAATGTTTCATCTGAGCCCTAAGTAATTTTCAACGTCAAAATATTCACTTATATTTAAAATATTATATTAATATGTATTAAATTTGTCTTCCTATATTTTACTTTGTGTCACTTAATTTTACAAATAACACAAGAATTTAGCAAGAATTTAAAGCTGCCATAACTAAGGCATTTTTCTTCAAATTAAAGTATGGGTTAAATGAATAAATACAATTCACTCTCTATTTTAGATCATTATATTATTTTAAAAAATACTGTAGTTATATATTAAGGTTTTAATAAATACAATAAAAAAATGTACAAAGCAATTACCTTAATATTTAACTGTTACGACTGGATTTGACCGAGTCTTAAATTAAACGGTATCAACCAGCAACGTCCAATATTCAAAACTTCCTGTATAATTTTATATTTCATGGCCCACTAATATGATTAAACACTATATGGCGGAGTATAACTGACCACTATATGGTAGATCACTATAACTGTATAATCACTAACTTATATCTCCATTGCCATTCCACACATATCACTGAAAGGAAACTTCACGATAAGTAAATACAAATCGGCAACACAAATTAATATCAACAAATTTAATGCACAAATTTACCATAGAGTTACCAACTGTCACTTTCGAAAGTCGCTAAATATTCACAGAAACTAAGCTAAAATTTGCTAAACTCAGAAGGAATTTTTCTAAAAGTAGTAGCTAAATTTCAACAAAAAAGTATTATCCGTATTGCATAAAAACGTATATCTAGTTAGCTATTCATCATTTTTTAAATTGAAGCTTCATAAAAGTATAAATAATGTCCTAATTTTACTGCGAATGAACAAAACTTTTTCTCAGAAAAAACAAATAAGTATGACTTGAAAATAATAAATAATATTATTCTATGATTAATTACTAGTTATATATAAATATATATATTTATATAATGTTATAAGCAATAACTAAATATTTACAAAAGCTTTATCCCATATAAAGAAAATATTATTCAATGGCATAGCTTACAGGAGTTCAAAAACTTAAATTCGATATTATGATAAAATCGCAAGCAAATCGATTGCACTTTTTATAACTTTACATTCTATAAGCTTAGAAAAAGTTTAAAAAACAAAAACAATTCTAGTTGGAACATCTTTAAGAATACATGGAAGCAAAAAGAATGTTGATTGTCTAATCAAATTCATACACAGCGCAATAAACTTCAACGTACTCTCCGTAAATAGCCTTATTAAGACCTGCGCAGGGACTCTTTAAAGGATTTGTTTGACCACATCTAATCTTGAAAGTTAGGTAACAAATCAATGTAATGACCACCTTTTCCAACTGCCGTTAAGTATCCCTTATGTCATTGAATGTCCTTCGCAAAGGAGATAGTGTCGAGTAAAATTGCACCCAGAGCTTGACAAATCGTTTAAAAGATCTCGGTATTCTGTTAAAGAAGCGATTCTTGAGTATTACTTTATGGCCATTCCAACCCAACCGTTTTCTCAACTGGGTTTTAGATTAAAAAAAGGGGAAAAATAAAGGGAAAAAGAATACGTTGCTTATCAGGAAAAGGTAATATCCTTTCGCCATTCTTCCCTTGCAATCTCTATTTTGTATAATAGAGTCGTAAATTCTGAAGGTGGCTCTTTTTTGTGGTAATTGTGGAAGGTGGGAGATGCAGATATTCCTTCGTTGAATGTTTATGGAAACGTGAATTGACAGTAGATTAAAATGGAGAAGCAGTTCGATGGCGGTTTGAATGCTTTTCACTCTAGCATAATACTTCTCGATTCTTTGTAAGTGTTTCCCTTTTTATAATTAAAAAGAGAAATGTTCACTAAATATCGTCTCTACTGCATCAAATATTTTGGAGTAATATCTAAATAAAAAAATAAATAAATAAAACATCAACAATAATATTTAAAATAAAATCGTTGTGTGCGTTTTTAATTTTTTCACAATCATTAAAAAACAATCAGACTTACTCATTGTTACTTATTTTAATATCGGTTTCATTGTCCAGAAAAGGGAGCATAAATATAGCTAGAAACTTACATATGAATAAGTATGATAGTTTTTAATGTACGGATACAATAGCATGCTAAATGTGGAAAAAATAGTGTCATACATACTTTTAATTTGTCATAAGAAGTTATAGTTTATATATATATATATATATATATATATATATATATGTGTGTGTGTGTGTGTGTGTAAACCTTAAGTTTAACAATAGAATATATAGTAAGTAAGCCACAGTAGTACATTAGCAAACTCATCGCCTTAGGAACCAATATTGCAGGTTTAAACAAAGTTTGGGTTAGCCAACCTTCACCTGTAATTTGAATATACCCTGGGCCATAGGGAAAGGAAGAAATATTATTAGGATAAATTGAAATATTAC
Source organism: Trichonephila inaurata madagascariensis (assembly GCA_019973955.1). Classification (NCBI taxonomy): domain Eukaryota; kingdom Metazoa; phylum Arthropoda; class Arachnida; order Araneae; family Nephilidae; genus Trichonephila; species Trichonephila inaurata. The sequence goes on along the minus strand of BMAV01000902.1, from coordinate 65,627 downwards.
AAATAAAATACACTACGCTATTTAAATATAACTATAAAATTATAGCCTACAAATATTTATAGCTAAATTTTATATACATATATAACGGTAAATTATTATTATATATAATAGTGTTTCTGCCCTTATTTAAAAATGATGCTACATTTTATTTTATTTTGAATTATGCATTTGATTTATTGGAATTTAATAAATTACAATATATATTTTTCTGCTATTCACTGTCTTGTGATATTTATTATATAATACAATTTATGAAGGAGCATACATCAACTACGAAAACTAAATTATTACACGAAATTATTTATCCGAATAAGTATAAAATGTATTTCGATCTTTAAGATATTTTAAAATCGTTTTTATTTAAGTACAACACATAACTTCAGCAAAAGAAAGATATTTATGTAAATGATATATCTATATTATATATAGATTTTACCTTCTCCATAAATTCAAATTTTAATAATCCCAAAAAAAAATGCAAAACATATGGTATTCTTTTTTATTGCTTTTTTTTATTTCGACATCAGTGTAATTGCAGAACTATAGATCAATACCATACTCTCAAAATGTTTTATTCTTTAACGCAAAGTCAAATGTTATTTAACCAATTTTACATTTTAAAGATATTTGCTTCAGAGTACATTAAATAAGGCATATATTTCATATTAAGTATTTTATAAGGGTTGCCCAAATGAAAAGTGGAAAAGTTGAATAAAAAGAATACCTTTGTTTGAAATCAGAATAAATTGCCATGAATGTTGTAACGCAGGTCCCATCGTTTCGATAGTAGGTTTATGCCTTTTATGGAGAAAGGCTGTGGTTGATTTCCGAGGAAGTCCTGCAGAGCTTCCTTCACTTCATCGTCGAGTGGAAACATAATGCTCTATTAAGTAACAAAATGTACGGATGTTCCAACATTTTCAAACGGAATTTTTTCAAGGTTGCTGGAGTTTCATGGGAGACTTTTGAATCGGCATTGTCATGGAGATCTGATATCGTTAGCCACCCTACACGTAAGGTTTTGTATCAATTATTCGTACTACACAGTGCTCGCGGTAGACTACCCCATTCACTACTCGATGCCCGTATCCAGTTCACTTTCTGCAATCATAAACCATATTACCCCGTATATTGTTTCTATATACATTTATTGACGCGTCCATGAATAGCTCGACTTTAGTTTTGATCTATTTCAACCACGAACAGGTTTCGTTGTTGCACATCGTATACGGTATACACTTCCTACCTCCATGGTGGAGCTGTTCTAGCTGCCATAATTCTGACACTATTGCAAGTGTCCACTTTTCCCTTGAGCAACACATACATTTTCAAACTTTTTATCATATCCAATCAGATAATTGTGGAGTTCTCCAAGTTAACAATTTTATAAAAGAAGAAACAAAGAATTATTGAATTTTTAAAATGCTTCTTTTTATACGTATTTCATATAAATGAAATATATGCTTTCATTTATGAAATATTGACGAAGATGGAATTTTTTATTTTGTTTATATGGTTCACTTCACAGGGTTTCCACGATAATTATCTCAGATATAATTATCGGATTTCTTACTGATTTATAATCGAGAATTTATGAATTTCCAGTATCATTTTGGCATTACCGAACCATTCTTATTAATAACGCCATTAACCCCAATGAACATTGGATAGTTAAAGAAATAGATGCGAAACAAAATATCGAAATCTTCTGTAGTAATTAATTTTTGTGAAGTTCTTAATATTGAATTCTTTTTTAAGAGAGGAAATTTTAACAAAATAAAGATTCGTTTTTTTTTAAATTTTGCATGGAGTCTTTTATATTTCATAAAAGAAACCCGAATCAGATAATGCATTCAATTTTAAAAGACCAGAAGAAAATATTCATTGTTTATAAATTCTAAGCACAGTACGAGATCCAACAATTAAAATAGTGAGACTGAATTTAGAATATTGGCAAGGCATTTCGATGCGAAAAAAATGTAATTAATAACCGGTCGATTTGTTTTGCCCAAAATGCTTCAAAAAAGGCGCATTTTCTTATTGTATGTTACTAAGTATAATACTTAATAGAATGAGAAAATGGAAGAATTTTATTTTAATTTTCAACTTTAAAGTTTTCTCAATATTTCTTTACTTTATAATTTTGGAACACAAAAACTTTAAGGGTTTGCTTTTTATAGGTAAATTCTCAATGATGTGGTGGCTGTTACGTATACTTTAATAAATTTCTCTCATATTTAAGAAACATTTTCATGTTTGTACATATTTTTCAAACTATTGAGGGTTTTGTGTTTGTGCACATACACAGACACACAATTTGAAGCTTAGCATAATGCAAAATCTTACTTTGCCATCGGGACAGAAATATATATCGACATTTTTTATTATTTTTTCATTTCCATTTCTTCTCAAGCAACAAACTGCTCATTGTCCTGCAGATCTCTCTTTTTCATCAAAAACTTTCAAGAATCTCAATTCTTGAATTTAGACAAATGCACCAGCCGTCATGACAAAGACAATCTCTGATGCGAAGCATTTCAGCACCGGGACAAACGACATGTCTTAAAAATACTAGCAATAATGATCTTACCATAAGAATTAAATTGCGTTCAAATAAAAGATATAAAGAAGAAAATATCACTACCCGACCTCTGTACGGGCATACCAGTTAAAGGGCTAATTAACTGGCTTATAAATAAATATATATATATTATATTATTATAAATATATTACATTATTATAAATAACATACCAATGAAACAAGCGAAAATGTTTAAAAATTTTAATTTACATATATATTCACCCGTAAGATCATTTTAAATTATAAATAGAGTTACATATATAACTGTATTAGTAGAGCTTTAGAAACTCCATAAAGTCTACATTTTTCTTTGAACAATCTAACAACATTATGTGCATCTCATTTGTCATTGCTCATGAATCGAACAATGATCGATTTTTCGCGATACCCGCTCCAGAATGTCTGATATTAGTCTCAATGTCAGTCAGAATAGGCTCCAGACATCCTGGAACTCTTACACATAATTGTTAAAGATATCAGACTCATTCACCCTTTTGATGTAGTTTCGCAAAAATATTGCAACTGGAAATAAGAATTTCGCTTTCACCGATAAAAGATGAATGTATTCCAACGTACGCAAAAGACTGAAATACTGTGTATTAACTAAAATTGTTAAAATAGTAGGTTAATTGTGGATAACACATTTGAAAACGAAATATAAAGCAATATTAGAGGATAATACGTGTCGGAATCCGATTGTCATTAAAAAAAATTGCTATTTAGAAGTAATCGCTTATTAAGTAGAAAAATAATACAGATATACCGTAAAATACGGCGTATAACGCCCACTTTTAACACAAAAAAAGGTCTAAATTTATGAGTGCGTGTTATACTCCTGGTATGAAAACGAGAACCTTAAAAGTAAAAACAAATTGATGATCATATAAAAATTTAGACATCCAATTTATCAAAATACTGTTTACTTAGACATTTCTAATGAACTTAAAAAGAAAAAAAAAAGGTTGTAGTTTTAGAAAAAGTCTACTTTTTTCTAAAGTTTGGAATTATCCCTCCAATAAATTAGTTCAAAACATAACAGTGTATAGCACACGGACGATTCGGGCTTCATAAAAAAAGTGGTGCGCGTTATACGGCGAATATACCAAAAAACTAAAAACTGTAACTCTAAAGTATAGGTGCACGTCTTACGGCGGTGGATGTTATACGCCGAATTTTACGGTAATTGCATAAAATGGATATTTGTTAGTTGGAATATTAACAAAATTATGTAGATTTTTCTTCAAACAAAAGTAATAATTTCCAGACTTTCCTTTTCTTATTGGTTTCGAAATCCATACGAATATCAGATACTTATTAGCTTTTAAAGTTGAGAAAATATCCAAAACATATTATTTTCATTATACAAATATATGAAAGTAAAATATATTGGAAGTGGTAAATGGGGGAAAGTATAGGAAGTATATTTAAATTATAAAATATTTATAAATAGTTTTGTGAGTTGGGGTTTGAATGGAATTAGGAAACTGAAAGTAAAATAAATTTAAATAATTTATAACTACAGTACTTTCAGAGAAGGTTAATGAGAATGTATTTCATTATGCACTTACCCATTTCACATTGTTCTAAATAGTACATTTTAATTAACATGACACGAAGGTGAATGGTAATGAACCTGAGCTGTTATCTTCATTTTCAAACCTCTGCATCACATCGCTGAGAGTTTAGAGGTTAAGTTTTATTTTTGTGAAGCCATCTTTTTTTATTTCCTATGATGTATATTTATCTAAATCAGGAAGTAAAACCATGCCTAGACATGGATGCTATTCTATTTTTAAATATATTTATCTTACATTTCATTTTTCAGAAACAATTCAAGCTTTTCTCCAGTTCATTGCAACATTTTAACTCATAATAATGAGTTTTTAACAGTTGCTTACCCCGCGATCACTCGCGCGGGGTGTTCTGTACACCCCAGCAACAAGAAAATCCTCCCAGATTTCTAAAAAGAATGTGCAGAACCACGATTTTTTCTGTAGCTGCACATTTTAGGTCATTGAACCTTCAGGCGTGATGCAATCCCTCTTTAAGGAACGGTTGGTATGTAATGGCTGAGAACTCCAGCGAGAAGTTGAACATTTGTATACAGTCTGCTCTGAAAGTCAGGAAAATGATTAAAATATTAATTTTCTATACTTTCTACTATCATTATCTCATTAATTATAAAGTATATTTATTACTGGCATATACGTTTTATACTGGTTTATGAAAAATTATAAAATTATGTGTTTTAAAATGAAAATTTTGTATGTTTAGTTTAAATTAATGTGTTAGTCTCATTTGTGTGCAATAAATTAAATAATTTTATTTGTATAATACAAAACACATCTTGTGCTTTAAAAATATGTATCATAATGACTTAATTTTTATTTTTATAATTAAATACACGTGTTAAAAGTTCGGGGTGTTCTCCACACCCCGCGAGTAACGAAGGTAGCAAAAACAGGCGCGAGTGACCACGGGTTAAGATCTTGACGAGTTTAATGCTGGACAAAGCGGTCGAGACTCAATGCTTCAGCACCAAAATCTGAGAGAAATACTGGAAGTGGCAGCCTCATCAATCCAAACAAACCTACAATTTAAAAAATGGTATAACACATCGAGTGTTATCTGTGTGTTTAAAAACTGAAATTTAATAATTTAATAATTGAATTAAAAAGCTTTTTGTTATTTTTCGATCTATATTTCAAAATAGGTTGATTTCATTTCCTTCTTAGTTCCTAGTTAACCATCTAAAAGGTTAAATACCACTTTAAAGAAAATAAATATTTAGAAAACTTCATAAGATTAGCGTGTTCGTTTAGGCAAATTTTAAGAATATAACATCGGAATCAAATTTCAAGCTTTGAAAACAACTTAAACTCTCCTACTCCGCTTAAAAAAATGTCATGTTTTACATGTGTGAGTCTAAACGTTGCAATTCGTAAGACTTCATTCTAGTCTTTAAAGAAATGCATGGTTATTCATAATTCCTTTCTGCGTTTGGAAGCGCAGTAGTAAAAAATTACTAAGACGAATACAGCAAAAAAAGAACACGCGAAATAACACAGAAACAATTCAAGTTTTATTCACATATTTTACGTGTTCTATGTGTGAGATCTTAGTTACACGGCATACATTAATGCGATAGTCAAGTTCTTTCCACACTCTACTCATCGTAGTACTGACAGCGTTATGGCAACACGTTTTATCCTTTCCATGCTATCAGTATTACCGAAAGCCTTGGACTTTTATATAAAATCAAGTTTTCGTTTCATCCTGGCCGCGTGATGTAACCAAGTTGCTTAAAATAATAACATGCGCAGAGTCAATAACGTTGAGTAGAGTGTTTTAAGAAGTTGACTCTCACATTAATGCATGCCATATAACTAAGGTTTCACACATGAAATACTTGTATTATATGTAAATAAAACTTAACTTGTTGCTGTATTCTTTTTAATGTTCTTTTTAGTTGTATTCGCCAACGCCTTAGTTTTGTTAAATTGTTATAGGGAACTATAACAATTTGAGATCCTGGACGGAATTATGAATATAGCTCTGTATTAGTAATTTCAAGTGCAAGAATCATATTTCTATTCCTTAATATCTGATAAATAAGCATTCGTAATTTTCTGGTTTATGTAAATATTGTTCCCCTTGTGTTAATTGCACAGAGGTTGTTCTAGAACAGGGGTTACCAACCTTTTTGTCGGCAGAGTGCCACTAATTGATAAAAAAATTATACGTGCCAGTTCCACACATGCCACCATGCCCTGTTTCCAACAAACAAAAAACATAAAAAGGTGAAGAAACGTTATTTATAGGCTTAATATAGAATTTCTAAGCAAATATATATATTTTTTATTCTAATACAAGTAGAGAAAATTTTAAAATAATATGATAAATAAGACAAAAATATACAGTTTTATTGTTAATAAACTTTTTACAGGTCCAAATCAGTTAGGTTGCGTATAAAATAAAATTAGTAACTTGAAGTTTTTAATTATAAATAATTATTAAATAGTTAGAATTGTCTTACGAGGTTCTTAAATTTTTGTAGTTTTTTTACTAAGTCATATATTCTAGAATTAGTTCTAGAAGATGCTAACAAAATTAGGTTGTTTTAGATATGTATCAATTAATTTTGAGTGATATCTTCATTTAATTATTTTCATAATAGAAAAAAAATTTGTTCGTAAACATGTTGATCCAAACCTACAACAATATATATCTAAAAGCAGTGAAAATTTGGATAATTACTTGTAGGTCCAACTTTTCAAAATTCCACATTATTCTATATTACAGCTTTTTTAGTTATTCAAATAAATGTATTAAAAATAAATTTTGATGTATGTTTTTTTTTTTTTGTCTAACACAACTGCATTTTATAAAACTGTAGTGAATTGCTACTTATTATCTTTTCAATTTTTAAATGTTTCAATAAAAAAGCGCGTGCTAGAGTTACGCAGTGTGACAGGCATGTCGCGGATTGACCACCCCTGTTCTAGAGCTGTGGAGTTTGTAAGGAAAGAATTACAAGCTAAGTTAATCGTTAATGGTAGCAGCAAAAGAACGGCACTTCAAACTAAAGACGGGCGTGATTTAACTTCTGCCTTAAAAGTTTATAAAGCCATCGACTAGAGCGTAGGAAAAGAAAGGAAAAAAAATCATTAAGTTAATTTCTCTCATCAACGGTGGCGTAGCCTTTGAAGCTCTTAAAAATATTTTCGTTGACACTGACACGATGCAAAAATCGATGCATTCAGGTAGATGTTCCAAGTTGCAAAAGTGCTGAAAGGCAATTTACAGCACCTGGCTGTCTTTAAAATTGGTATACTGCACCACGACACTATCGAGATCCGGATAGTTTTAGGGGACGAAATAGAAAAGAAAATTTATCGACATGATCACTTTGGGAAAAGAATGCCGGAGCGAAGAGAGGAAAAAAAGTGAGAGAAAAAAAATCCAAATCCGTAGAATAATGGAAGGGGATAGCGTTGCTCTAAAAGTATTTCACCCTTTCCGGTTTTGTTAAGTCAGATGTACGGCTTTTCGGTTCGCCCTTTTCTATTAGCTGATATTGCGAGAATCACAGTGCGGATTTCCAGATTCTTTACGGAAGAAAATTGGAAGGGAAATGGAATGTGTGTTTTTAATTCTGGTACCATGGCGATAATTTGAAGAGAATTATTTCGGTTTTATCATTTCTATAATATTGGATATCGTTTTTGTTTTCTTTCTATTATTAGTTTGGAAAATTCTGGAGTTTACTATTAAATTGGAAAGAAGATGTAGCAGTGGCGCACACAAGGGGGATGTCCTAGGGGTCCGGCCCCCCCCCCCCAAAGTCCTTGATTTTTTTCTAAATTGATTATGATAAGTATATAATACGAAAAATTTAATTAAAAATATTTGTTTTTAATGATTAATTCAATAGTTAGTTTTTTACTTTTTTTTGTTCCCCAATATCGACAAAATCAAAAGGAGCAGGATACAAGAATGGTGGACTTCCGACCCTGGACCCCCTCCCCCCTTGGAAAACTTCTGTGTGCGCTACTGAGATGTAGTAACAGTTTTTTTTTCTATGGAAGTAGTTATAGTTGGTGCGAAACATTTTAGTGCACTGTATTTATTTATTGAAATCAAAATATTGGTCAAGTTATTAGAATCAAAAAATTAAAAAAAATTCGCTGATATTGAATGCAAGAAATGCTTCAGTTGTTTTGTAACCGGGTATTATTTATTCAAAGAAGCGCAGATACGTCATTTTTGATTATTATAAATTATAACAAGACACTTCGCAATTAAAAGACAATATAAAACATGTTCTGGTTAAAATTAATGACTTTAACTATTTTTATTTGAAGTCTAAAACAAAAAAAAAATTCTTGCAAATTTAGTTTTAAATGGAGTGTAGGAAATCGTCTCTGATTACCTACAAAACCAGTTAATTGAAAGTTTCATTAAGTCTCATTAAAACATGGTATTTTTATGTTGAAGAACGAGAAAAATGAGAGAAAAGGCTATTAATTCCTCAGAGAAATTCGTTGCACTTTGAAAACTAATAGTAGTCATATATACTAATGAAGCAAAATGAATGTGCAAAAGGTTACGTTTCTAGTTATTTTTCTATGATTTAAAATTAGAGTTTGATTGTGAACTCGTTTTTTAAATACCTTTCTTATCTAAAAGCAATGTCATTTGGCATTTCCCTGTTATTTTTGAATGACGATGTAAAATTCAAAGAACCTTAATTACAATTTATGCATATTTATTTTTGAAATTTTGCTTTGAATATGCAAAATAACCTTACAACAAAAAACAAATTAAATTGGAACGGGTCTATTCACGTTCTTCCTACAAATAATACATCTTGGGGAATAATGGGTCTTTAAAAACTATTCTATTGAAAATTTTCCTCCGAAGAAGAAGATGTGATTATGCAAATCTAGACTTGTATATAAAAATTAAACTTTCAAGTTAGAGGTGAGATAGTTAAGACTGACTGCTAAAGGATAGCAGTGATTGATTAATATAAAGTTAGGCGAGATTACTTCGTAGCTTATTTGATTATTTTTAAGATTGACGATTTGGTCAATTAATAGTTAAATTGGATTAGGAAGATTTCTATAAAAAGGTGTATTACCTGGACGTAAGTGATCCGATTTATTTTTTATTATTCTAGTATCTCGTCTACATCGCTATTGCTCCCAATATTTCGCAAATGGTGCATTTCTTAAATTAGGTAGTTGAATTTGTGTCATTATTGAGAATTGTTAATAAACAATTTGTATTGACTATGGCTCATCTTCCTTCTGACCCTCTCACACTAATGGATAGCACGGGCCATCTATTACAAAATATATATTTTCATTCTTTTTTTTTTTTTTTGCATTTATCATATAACCATACCCGAAAAAGAATATCAATTTTTATTGGTATAATTATGCATAGACTTTTCTACAAAAATATTATTAGAGAAATCAACAATTCACTTGAACAATGTCTAGTAAAAGGTAAGATGTTATTCTATTGCCTATTAAATTACATTATAAAGAGTTTGCCAAAATCACAGCAGAATACATAACTTCCTTCCTCAAGTGCTTAAGTGCTCACCATAATTAATTTTGAAATTTGTTTACATTGTAGTATGATTTTCAGACTAGAGATTTTTTAAAAATATAGAGATAAACCCAATAGGTTTTCCTACCTAAGAGTTCATTATTTAAGACAGAAAAAAAGCATCTGTTGGGAAAATAATTTCTTATGAAGGAAAGTGAAATCATGTTTGGCATCTAGTTGAGTCCTTGATCCCTACGTAGTTTCCTGATAATTGGCCGATTCATGAGGGGCACGTGATAAAGCGAAACACGAGTTCTCCACAGAATTCAAAACATAAA